>JACEGR010002565.1:0-125506 GCA_014170235.1 Listronotus bonariensis | reverse complement strand
GTCGCGTCCAGTGTACAGGGTGGCTCGAATTCGACGCTCATCATTGGGATTTCGAAAACCGTAAGAGATACAGGATCAGTTAAATGGAGGCAAAGTTGCGCAATTTGATGCTCAATAAAATGCCGTTTTGCGTTTTAAAAAATTGCGAGTACTTCCGAAGATATTCGAAAAAACCGGAATTTTCAATTTTGGTTTCTATTGTTTCCTGGCTATATTTGTTAAGATAACTCAAAATGAAAAACACGTTTTCATGGCCACTTTTTCTGCTCTATAATTCAGTGTGATTAAATATTGAATCTGACGTTTCGGCTTTTGGCGACCATCATCAACTTAATTTTTTAAATACGGACCTGATATTTTTTCAAATTAATTAAATCCATTCATCACTCTTAAAACACTATATATCGCCACTTTGATATTTGCCGACGTTTCGTACAGAAAATTCCATCACCAGAATATTGCATATTTATTTCACCATAATACGGCCCTGAACTACATTTTTAGGTAAGAAGGTAAAAAAAGAATAAACTTATTACATATTCCTAATCTTTTTATTGCAACTCATTGATATCTAACAGCGGAAATTACTTTATTAACCGAAAATTTCATGAATATTAGACATAAGATACAAAAAGGTAGACAACAAATCAGCTTACATAAACAATTTGTAATACTATCTTGATGCCCATATTAAAAATAAACATAATTTAATCACTATTATAAGTGTTCAAAGAGATAACCTTCCGCCTCGATGCATTTTCTTGCTTTGCTTTGCATTTTTAATACAGCTCGATTAATTGTTCTCGCAGGAATGGCAGCGACTTCCCTTATCAAATTTTGTCGTAGTACTTAAAGGTCGTGAGGTGCATTTTTAAATAAACGGTTCTTAAGATATCCCCAAAGGAAATAATCTAGGGGACTAAGATCTGGGCTCCTAGCGGGCCATCTTGCAAAACCATTTATTAGGAAATATATGGTAAAGGAATTGAGCTACTTCCCTTCCATTGTGGGCAGGAGCTCCGTCTTGCTGCCACCATATTTCTTGAAATACTGCCAAAGGTTGATTATCTAGGGCGTCTAAGACATCATTCCTAATCAAATTTAGATATCATTCGGAAGTTAAGGTCCCTTCGTAAACGAAAGGTCCAATAATTTTGTTCCTCCACATACCAATCCATACATTAAATGAAGTTCTCCCTTGAATTCGTACCTGCTGGTTAGTTTCTGTTAACAATAAGTGGCAATAAAACATTATGAATATGTAATAAGTTTATTCTTTTTTTACCTTTTTACCTAAAAATGTAGTTTAGGGCCGTATTATGGTTAAATAAATATGCAATATTCTGGTGATGGAATTGTCTGTACGAAACGTCGGCAAATATCAAAGTGGCGATATATAGTGTTTTAATAGTGATGAAAGGATTTAATTAAATTGAAAAAATATCAGGTCCGTATTTAAAAAAATTAAGTTGATGATGGTCGCCGAAAGCCGAAACGTCAGATTCAATATTTAATCACACTGAATTATAGAGCAGAAAAAGTGGCCATGAAAACGTGTTTTTCATTTTGAGTTATCTTAACAAATATAGCCAGGAAACAATAGAAACCAAAATTGAAAATTCCGGTTTTTTTCGAATATCTTCGGAAGTACTCGGAATTTTTTAAATGCAAAACGGCATTTTATTGAGCATCAAATTTAAGTACAGGACAATTTTGCCTCCATTTAACCGATCCTGCATCTCTTACGGTTTCCGAAATCCCAATGATGAGCGTCGAATTCGAGCCACCCTGTACAGAAAACTTTTTTATTTTTTCATATACCAGTGTGTGTACGTAAGTTGGCGGCATTTAGAAAACTTTTTTAATATTAATTTTACGAAAAAAGTTATGCTTTATAAAAAGTTTTGCATGGTCCAAAACCTAAAATGCAATCATTAGATATCAAATTGTGTCAGTCATGTACGAGGTTTGGCGGAACATTTAATTTTTGCTTGTGAGTAAAGTACCTGTATTTTTGATAACATCGCAAATTCTTATAAAGAAAAGATGTTTAGAATTAAATATTACTTTCAAATATGCAATTTTGTTATTTTGAAAAAAAATAGATTTTTTTGCGATAATGGTAAAAATTTAGGTTTGTACATAAGTGTAGTAGTATTTCATGATAATAAATGTCATAGGACAGTTTAAAATAAACTTTTAAAATTAATTGTTTCTTAAACAAGAAGAATGTAAAATGCACTAATGTACAAACTTAAATTTTCTCGATTTTCGCAGAAAAAAAATCAAAATATTTTTTTTTTGGAAATAAACAAAATTGCATGTTTGGAAGAAATTTTGAATTTTAAACATCTTTTTTATAACAATTTGCGATATCAGCAAAAATACAGGTACTTTACTCTTAAGCAAAAATTACATTTTCGGCCAGCCCTCGTACATGACTGACACAATTTAATATCTGATAATTGCATTTTAGGTTTTGAACGTAAGGGGCAGTGGCTTATTTACCAAAAGGCTGAAGCCTAAGGCGGCGTTTTTTAGGGAGGCGGCAGACGTTTTTAGGGGCGGCAGATTTTGTACTTATAAATAATTTAGTGGTTTTCGATTTTTATTTTGTACGTAGAAATAAAAGTGAAAACTTTTTTTTTTGTTCTTAAAAATTATTTTTCAGGGAAAATGGATACAAATTAGGAGGCGCGAAAATAATAGCCTACGGGGGCTTTTAAATTTTGGACTTATTGAACCACAAAAAAGCAAAAATTTACGTTTGTTTTTTGAATTGATCTAAATATAGTTAAATGCTTTAGGAAAAACATAGCTTTGACATTTTTTAAAATTTAAGGGTAATAAGGATAATTTACCGCAGTTAATTTAGTTCAATCTAATCTCTATACGGGGTAAGTTGGAAAAGTAAGTTTTTCTTTAAATTTTTTAATAGAAGGCTGTGCTTTTAAAATGTGACATAACTTTTAATTCCAAACAAGTTTTCCAAATAATATTTTTCTCTAAGTTCAAAAATAAGGGTAGTTTTCTCTTGTACCGTATTCGTTAATTTGCACCTACCTCGTATACGCTTTGGTTTATTTAAATTTTGATTGGTGTTTTGTGAGTTTCGCTGTATGCAGAAATTTTTATCAGGAATAATTTTTTTATAGAAATCAAAAATAAAAAAGTTTACCATATGGTTCAACATTTCTGGCAGCCACTGTAAATTATGTTAATATTAAGTATATTAAAGTGACCACATTAGTAAACTATGTACAGTGTGTCTACCTATATAGTGCAAGCTTATAAGTTTGCACTATATAAAGATCTTTCTTTTATTCTTAATTTTACGAAAAAGTTATTCTTTATAAAAAGTTCTGAATGGCCTAAAACCTAGAATGCAATCATCAGATTTATTAGGTTTTGCAGTGGTATAGAAGCAGGTATGTCAAAAAATATGAAATTTGCTCAAGAGGAAAGTACCTTTATTTTTTATAATACTGAAACATCTTATAAAAAAAAGATGTTAAGAATTAAAGAATTAGGATTCCATATTGTGCAAACTTAAGTAGACAGGCAATTGCCCATCCCTCTGAAGGGGTGTGAATACCTATTTTTGGCGGAAATAATGGTGGTGCAAATAAAAGATTATTGGCCTTTCATAGCATTTTTTTTTGGTGTTTTATGGTATTTGAAAGGTAAGAATTTTTTTATTTTTTTTTATCTTCACTTTTTTGTCGTGTATGGTTTTGTTTTGCTTCCTTTTTCCTATTTATTTGCTGTTCTTTACTATTTAAAGGGTGAGGACCTTTTTTATCTCCAAAATCATTCACTTTTGGACTGAGGTAAGTTCCCTAAGATCGTTATACAGGTTGTTTCACAACTTATCCGACAAACTTTAAGGGCTAATTCTACAATTAAAAAATATGAAAAAAATTCATATGAAATATGTCCTAAACGTCTTAGTTTTTGAACTACAGGGTGTTAATTTTTTTTTTATTGTGTTTTTTTATAATAACTTTTATACCATTTAGATTTTTGGAAAAATTTGGGGACGCCTCCTATGCACCAAAGGACATTTTTGGAATACAAGAAAAATTGTTTTTACCAGTGTCGTTCATGAGGGGTTTAAGGTAAATATAATATATAAGAAAAATTGTACGCCACTGCATTTTACTAAAATAAAAATATTTTTTAAAATGCCCATTTAGTTTGGCACAAATTTGATTTCTTGACTTTTTTCATTTGATGCACGGTTTTCGCGTAAATAAATAAAAACCATTTCTCGGCATGGTCAAATCCCTATCATCTAATTAAAAATTAAATATTGAAGGTAATTTTTCACTGTAGAATTTGCTATTATCCATACGAAATGACCATGCCAAGAAACGGTTATTATTTATTTACGCGAAAACGGTGCATCAAATGAAAAAAGTCAAAAGATCAAATTTGTGTAAAACTAAATAGGCATTTTAAAAATATTTTTATTTTAGAAAAATGCAGTAGCGTACCATTTTTTCTCAAAAAATATTTACGTTAAACCCTTCATGAACGACACTGGTAAAAATTAATTTTTTCTTGTATGCCAAAAAATATCATTTGGTGCATAGGAGGCGTTCCCCAATTTTTTAAAATTTTTAACACCCTGTAGTTCAACAACTAAGACGTTTAGGACATATTTCATATTTTTTATTGTAGAATTAGCCCTTAAATTTTGTTGGCTAAGTTTTTTTTCCCAGGGAGCCGTCTGCATGTCCGGTGGCACTGCAGCCTGAAGGCTTATTGTACCAAACTCCCGTTTTATTGTTCCCATTCCAGTACCCTAGTTCCTTGAAGAAGGCGGTTAAGGGTGCTGGGTGCGTACCATATGTTTCCGGGGCACTCTAATATCCCCGAAGATTGCCTGTCTTTTGTGATCCCGTGCCTCACACTCTGACAGTATGTGGGATACTGTTTCGGTCTCTGCTCCACATAATCTGCAGTCCAGATCTCCGTTGTATAATCCCATTTTATTTAGGTGTTCTTTCACTGGAGCATGTCCGATGAGGAAACCTGTGATCATTCTTAGCTGATTCCTACCCATTTTGAGTAGTTCTTTAGCTCTTTTTGTGCATGGTCCACTGATGTATATTTTCCCATGCATGTGTTGAGGAAGCCTTTCCCAGTGCAGTCTTTGCTGGTCCTTTACCCAGTTTTGTACCGCACTCCGGAAGGTACTCTTTGGCACTCCAAGGACTGGTTCTGGCCCGACGTATGTCGTGGCTGACCCCTTCTAGCCAGTTCGTCTGCGTTTTCATTGCCTCGAATTCCGCAATGCCCTGGCACCCACATCAACCTCGTGTTGTTGCGTTCCGCCAGTTCCCTGAGTACCTCGAGGCATTCTAGTACCAGCCAAGACGATACCTTGGGATTAATTAGTGCACCAAGGGCTGCTTGACTATCCCTAAGAATGTTAATTGTATAATTTGTGCGGGGCCTTTGGTTGTTAATCCTGGCACATTGTAAAATCACAAAAATTTCTGCTTGAAATACAGAGGCGTGGTTTCCCAGTGGAAAGGTCAAACGAGTGTTTCCCATCTCACTGTAGACACCTGCTCCTGACCCTTCTTCGGTTTTGGACCCGTCCGTATACCAGGTTTGACCTCGAAGAGAGAGTCTGAAATTTTCTTTGCCCAGTTCTCCCTTGGGTGTATTGTCACCTGAAAGGGTCTTCTGGGTACGATTTGTGGGGTCATATAGTCTGTCCTCATATCCATTATGGGACTCCTTATGATATTTTTAATTTCCATGTGTCCTGATCTAACTTTTGTGTTGCTCAGGTTATTTTTCAGTCTGTATACCCCCATTCTCTGTTGGCTAAGTTAGGAAACACCCTGTTTTTTAGCTTCAGAAATTTATGGTAGCATTTTTTCTGTACCTTTTAAATACACCCTGTGTATTGCTTTTATTACAATTGTGATAAAATTAGTATAAGTATCAAGTATTTGCTTTCCTACAGTAATAACTACCACTCCCTTTTAAAAATACTAAAAGTAATCAATATTTTGCTTAAGATAAAAATTTTGCAGCAGAAACAATTAAGTACCAACTTGTTCCAAAATATTTGTACTCAGAATAGTTTGGACAAACTTAAATACTGATTTCATATTTACATTCTGGTTATTTAAACACCAGGATTCATTCCTTTAAATTTTTTACTTGATTTTTTACTAATTGCTTATAAAAACCTATCACTAAAAAGATTTGAATTATCCTAGGTTACACAAATGACCTACAATAAATTGGGATCTATATTACATAGTTTCTGCTATTCATACTTTTTATTCACATTCCTCAAAATAATGGACTTAAAAAGACAAACAAAAAGTTTATTTTTTGTTACTAGATTTATATTAATAAAAACTAATATGACTAAGAAAAAACTTCTGGTCTGACTATACACTTGACATATGGCTGGGTTAAGTCTATAGTCTAAAAAGCAAGAAAAATATCCTAATCAACACTGCAAATAAAACAAAATATCACAACCAAAAATGTCTATATAAAAATGAAGATTCTATGTGTTAAAAAATCATTACAATAATTACTTATAACAAAAACTATAATATTAATATTAACTAACTATAAAATAATTTATTTAAATTCAAGCCTAAACCTATAAGGCATGCTTTATGATATTAATCATATTTTTTTAAATTAGGTAACTATAGAACAAAAAGAAAAAATAGTCTCTAACTTTTAGATAACAAAATTTTAATAATTTTAACATGTTAGTACAAACTATAATCTATCCATTTTTATTTGAGAGTGACTCACCCAAAAACAAATCAATTAAAATGTATCAAATTGGTCCGAAAAGTCAGTAACCATGGTAACAAATTCAACTGAGTTACTTTTTCTTCATTTGTCTTGTTTTGTTTATCGCCAGATGATTTTTAACCTGACTAAAATTTTTAACTTGGACGGTACAAATCAATTTATTAAAAAGCAAATCCATATGCTACCTAATTAAAAAAATTCTCAGGATCACTTGAGTCTATAAAACTCATTTTTATTTAACGTCTCAGATAGCTAAACCATACACAGAAACAATGCAGAACATTGTTTTGTTCTCCCAGCGTACAGTACAACTGCCATCAGTATTATTATCCCAATAACAAGAACTCGCTGTATGTAACCCAGCGCCGTTTTTCTGCATTATGGTACATGTAACAATATACTTATAGGGCTTCATAAGCTTGGTCAGTTCAGATGTACATGCCTCAACAACAGCAGTTGTCCAATTGTTAACTTTGTTTTGTTGATAACTGTTACCGCCAATCACTGTTTCTATGGCATCTTTTATAATTTTGCTTACTTCATCAACAACAAACTGCCCCTCTTCTTGTAGATCCTGCTCAAGTGTCTCTTGGGGGTTTTTTCCATATTTTTTTCTAAAAGTATTAGTCACAATTACTATGCTAGTCAATTTAAGGTTAAAAAGATTTAAATAAAAAATATTTGATAAAGAATGATATTTGAATGTATTATGTATAAAGAAATATTACCAAAAGCTTCGTATTTTCCAAAAAAAGGGTATTTTCAAATGCAGCAAAGTACTTTTACTACAAACAGGAATAATTTGACGTTAGCTGTCAGTGAAGTGTTGTCCTTGGACTCGTGTCAATACTCAAAGAAGCTTTTTTCGCGACCACACTAAACAGAATTAACCGTTTTAAACCCGATTCGTGTTTATTACCAACACTTTATTTTGCCATTTTAACTTTTTTTTATTTAAAACAAAATCGCATATGAAAAAGAAAAATAATGGTACGAGACAAAACATTTCGTAATCACAGTAATAAAAAAAAAAAAGGATCTTTATGACGTCATAGTTTGCGAAAACGAAACAAAATTTATAATCAAAAAAATATTGCTTTTAAAACTGGCGGTTTACTCAAAAGTACCTAACCAAGAAAAATTGTTATTGTGAATTGTTATGAAAATGCCGAAATTTTGAAAACGGAATTAACACTATGTATGTAACATTTTATTCTTATAGTATGTATTACACTGAACATAAATATGCCAACGTAAATATAATGACTTCTCACTAGCTGTCAGGTAAAAATATCTTTATTTTATTTTTAGAGTAATTGTTAAAGCTATTAACAGAAAACTACATTAAGAATATGCCTTCAATTAAAATAGAACGTATTGTAAGTTTTACAAGTGAAGATCCTATACATACAGCCAATAACATACTTTCCACAGATACTTCAAAGAAATGGAAATGTAAAGAACCAGGAGAAAAAACTGCCGCTATAGTATTGCAATTGTATCAGCCCTATGTTATAAGTGGCCTTGATATTGGTAACGAGCATTCAGCATACATAGAAGTGCTGGTTTCAAGATCAGGTGGACCAGAAGAATATAAAGTACTTTTGGTGATGTCTTCTTTTATGACACCTCTAGAAGCTCGGCAGAGCCAAAATGTTAATAAGGTAAGAATGTTTAAACAAGAAGATTTATCAGATCCAGAAAGAAATGAAAAATGGGATAGAGTAAAAATTGTTTGCACACAACCTTTTAATCGTCATGTACAATATGGATTATCTTTTATAAATTTGTATACCAATGGTGGTAAAACTGTAGAAAATACTCACCAAGCAACAATAGGACACTTCACTATTCGACCACCATCACCTGATGATATATCTCCTGGTAGCCTTTTTGCTAAAAGAAAACAGATACAAGACAGTACAACAGAAAAAACACTCAAAGGTGCTGCAGCAATTAGAGAGGCCACATCTTTAGCCCACACTGGATCTCCAGTCTCAGTCAAGCAAAAACTAAAACATAATTTACCTACTACTCCAAATACCCCGTCCATAGATAAGACAGATAAAACTGACTCCTCTTCAAAGCCACGAAATAGAAATGAACTGCTTTATAGCAAAGATGAGGAAGATGCACATGACAAAATAGATAAGATAATTGAAAAAAGATACAGGAAAAAACAGAAGAAAAAGAGAAGGAAAGCAAAAGATTAGAGAAAGAAAAAGAATTGTCAGCTAAGTTTAAAGAGAAAAAACAAATTCACTCTGAAAAAGTGAAAAAGAAAGAGTCTAATAAAAATGTGACGTCACGGCGTGATTTAGACACTCAAAAAATTGACAGAAACAGAGATAAACAAAATGAATCAATTAAGCGTAAGCACAAAGAGGAATTTGGTAATGTAACTAAAAAACAAAAAAAGTTGTTACCAAACCATTTGGTCGATTATTGGAGGATGTAGTACTGGTAATAAGTGGCATACAGAACCCTGACAGAGCAAGTTTAAGAAGTATGGCACTCTCAATGGGTGCAAAGTATAATCGTGATTGGGACAATACCTGTACACATTTAGTCTGTGCTTTTACAAACACCCCAAAATTCAATCAAGTTAAAGGGAAAGGTAAAATTGTAAAGAGAAATTGGTTGGAGGCTTGTTATAATGAAAAGAAAAGGCTACCTTGGAGAAGATATGCCCTAGATAAAGCTGATAAAGGAAATGAAAGTGAGGAAGAAATATGTGCTTCAGAAGAAGTTCGAGAAGATGAATCTGAGGCTAACATTGGTATAGATTCAGATTCTGATGTTGAAACAAAAGAACAGGGTTCTGATACAGAAGATAAAATTAAAGAAATTGAACAAAAACAGAAAAAGGCAAACATTACAGATAAATTTGATGGCGATACAGACAGTGATTCATCAAGCACCAATATACACAACAATTTAAACATTCAAAAAAGTTAGAAACATTTTTTGATGATAAAATATTTTATGTGGATGAAGTATTTGACGAGGAGACAGAAAAAGAATTAAACAGTATATAGTGGCTTATAAAGGAATACTTGCTAATAATTTAGACAAAGCTGTGGATATTATTGTGACAAATAGTATGAATTATAATGTATTAAAAGATGTTTATATTGGTTCTAAATTTATTGCACCAGATTGGATTTGGCACTGTCACAATAGTCAAAAACTAGTTTCAATGAAAGACTATACTTATGACTAAAAAAATATGTATTTATTATTGTATGAACATAAATTTAGTAAGTAGAAGCTGACTGTAATTTATATAAATTTAAGACTAGAACTTGTTTCTGTTTATTAAATAAAAAACAATTTTTCTACTTCATAATTTTCATTTTATAAATAAATTACTAATCACAATAACAACATGAATAATACAAGCATTAACTTGTTAACCATGAGCATAATATAGGACTCAGAATAAAGCCCAGGATTGCCTAATACCTGTTAATTTATTTCAGTGTCTGATGTTTTAAATAATTCTGTTCATATTTCTTTTATAACACTCTAAACTACATAAAGGTACACCAGTCTGAGAACATGAATATTTTTAAAATTTCCGCAACCCATACTACACAGAATGGGCTTCTTTGGTTCTGGGGCTTTTATAGGTTTCAATGGATAGTCAATTCCCTCTGGAAGAGCCAGTATTGTAATATCACTATTTTGCTTGTAAATAATTAAGGGAGCATTTGTCCTTGTTGTTTTAGACTTGGTCTGTTTAGTTTTGGAATCTTGTTTTTTGAGCAGTCTTTCCATAGTTTTTTTCTTGTCTTTTTCCCGTTTTTCATCTGCAAGTTGTTTCCTTTTTTGTGATTTTATTGCTGCTTTCTGAAGAGCTTCTGCTGTCATGACTTTCTCCTTGTAACCTGAAGATATAGGGCACAATTATTTACATATATAATAAGGTAAAAAAACTATGTTAATTTTTCCTTATCCTTTATAACAACTATTTTACCTGTTGGTAATGACATTAATGTGGGAGTCGAAGGATTTCCATCTCCGCCTCTATCATACATAGCCCTTTGTCTCGCAGTCATCAGGGCAGGATCTTTTGGTTTGATTTTTTAAGTTCATCGTCTACATCTTCTAGCTTTCCACTTTCAATTGCTGTTAACCATCGCTCTTCATCGCTAGAAGCACTATCTCGTTTCTTACGTTTTTATTGTTACTACTTGCAGTACTTGCACTAGATTTAGGTAATACAGGTTTAGATAACGTTTTGGAATTGGAACTATTTTCATCTACTATTACTAGTTCATTAGAGGAGGATCCGTCATCTGAGGGTGCCGATTTAGGTTTTTTGATTTACTTTTCTTTGATTTTCTTGGAGTCTCATCTTGATCCATTTTATTTAAAAAAGAAATTTAAAAATTTAGATCAAGAAAAATATAAATGTTTTTTGAGGTTGTGTATCAAAATGTAAACATTCTTCTTCAGTTTGTTGTTTTGCAGAAATATTTCCCATTTGCACTAAAGAATATTTAGCTTAGAATTACCTACTAGAGGCAGCTTTGCTGCTTTTTCCTGAAAACATTTTGTGCGAAAGAAAAAAAATGGAAAGATTCGGAATCAGACCCGGAGCAAAAAAAAAAACTACTACTTTTTCCTCGCGCAAGCTGTTTGTATATTGTATAAAAGAACAGCAAGGTTGCCTTTAGTAGGTATATGCTTTAAGTATTTCGGTATAGGCAACTCTAAATACTGAAAAGGTTTTAAATGGTTGTATAATTAATTATAAAACTGAATATTGCCGGAAGCTAAACTGAAACGTGTTTAATTTATTCAACCTTCCTCATTTATTCGACCCAATTTAGCAAAAAAAAATTGCTAGATAGAAATTTGGTTTAGTTGCATCCTTTCATCCATAGGCTTTAGTCCATCTTCTGTTAGTGGTAAACTATTGGACCACTTTTTTTCCGGCTTTTGAGGTTAGTTAATTAATCCAAACAAAACAATTTTCAGTACTTTCATTACTTTCTCCTCCTAATAAATTAAATCACTAATTTTGTGGTTAGTGCTTTTTGTCGCTTTATTTTTTTATTTGGAAGTTTTTTCTTTAGTTAAATAGAATACTATTTATACCTCCATGTTTTTTAATAGCCTGATTTGTTATGCCTTGATACCTAAATTTTAAATTTGTATTTATTTCAGAAAAAACAAATTTCCTCCTAGACATGAAGGATGTAATTGATGTAATGGAATTACAAAGAGAAAAATCTCGTAGGGTGGCTTCCCTAGATTACCGACAGCTTGATTTTATGGGAGGTTTTACCCCAGCTAGATTTATATTTGAATGTGGAATTAAGTTAAATGGGCAACCTTTAACATTAGCTACTGCAGCTGTTGTTATGCACCGGTTCTTTAAAGAAGTGGACTACCAAAACTATGATGTTTTTGTAAGTAGAAGTTAATCTTGTGAATTCTACTAAACAAATTAAAGAATCGAATAACTAACTAGAAGAGTTTTAAGATGTCTAAGGTTTGTTCTTATTGGGTAATGAGCTTTCTAAAATTATTTTATGAATTAACAAATTTCTGGGAGTTTTTACTTATCAGGCCTATTGCCAATTTAAATGAAATTTTGTATACAGTGGGTCTTTAGGACACTGATCACGAGTATGATGTTAGTAAGTCAGTTTTTACAGAAACCCTAATTTTTGAGTTACAAGCTTTCCTATAACTTTAAATGCAAATCTGTATGATAATATAAAATTTTTGGTAATTTTCTAGAAAATGGGAGCAACTCCGATTTTGACGAAATTTGGTATACAGGGTTTTTTGGGGCGCTGATCACGAATCTGAAAGAATTATTTGGCGGAAACGTTTCGTTCTCGAGATATCCATCATCAAAGTTGATATTTGAACTAACCTTATTTTCACTATATTCCCCCTTCTTTTTGCACACAATTCTTGATTTAAAGCTAAAGTGTCACAAAATATTTGATTTTCACCTTTTAAAACCCCGTTTTTCTACGTTTTTACATTATTTTTGAATTAAATTGCGTAGCTTTCCTTTGATAATCCGGCAACCATACATACACATAGGGCTTCATGGCAAACTGGGATTAAAATGATTCAAAGTATAGCTATGCAGTTTAATGCAAAAATAATGTAAAAACGTAGAAAACGGTGTTCTAAAAGGTGAAAATCAAATATTGTGTGACACTTTAGCTTTAAATCAAGAATTGTGTGCAAAAGAAGGGGGAATATAGTGAAAATAAGCTTAGTTCAAATTTGAACTTTGATGATGGATATCTCGAGAACGAAACGTTTCCGCCAAATATTCTTTCAGATTCGTGATCAGCGCCTCAAACCCCCGTATACCAAATTTCGTCAAAATCGGAGTTGCTCCCATTTTCTAGAAAATTACCAAATTTTTCTTTTAATAATTTATTAAACCCAAATTGAATCGTTCTAATGTTAAAACACAACATTTTTCTGGGATAAACAAATTTTTATGATTATCTGTTTAATATATAATATATAATTTCAATTTTAAATGAACCCCAAAGTTAAGGCTATCCATACCTATTCTTTACCTATTTCTTTGATTTCTGAAAATTTCTTGTTTTGGCACTTGGATCAATCAGCACTTCCGTTCTACAATTGAAGTCCAGAGGTAACCACAGCCCTCAGGGCTGACAATTTTTTTTTGTAAATTTGCTTATACAGTATAAAATATTTTAGAGTAAAAATAACCCCTTCATTGTGGGTTAGTAAAAAGTACTGCAACTCTTAAATATCTTTGAAATCACTAAACCTGCACATACCAAATTTGGTATCTGGAAGGAATTGACCATGCCAAATTTAACAGTGATATCGGCATCATTACCAGATTTTCACAATTTTTTTTTTAATATATAATGCCCCATTTATTTTAATTTAAAATTTATTAGGTTCACAAAATTTTTAAATTCTAATTTTACTAGTTGCTAAGATAGGACAGCACCATATTTTAGGTTAAAAATAGGTAAGACATACAATTAAAAAAATGAAAAAAGTAAGTGTCATGCAAGACTGTGCAATGTTGCAAAAGTGTAAATATCACTATTCAGTATCACATTTCCAAAATATCTTGGATACCAAATTTGGTAAATATAGCTTTAGCGGTTTCAAAGTTATTTAAAAGTTGCCATACTTTTTACTAACCTAGTATGTACAGGGTGGCTCGAATTCGACGCTTATCATTGGGATTTCGAAAACCATAAGAGTTGCGCAATTTGATGCTCAATAAAATGCCGTTTTGCGTTTTATAAAACAATCTTCCGAACATACTTCGAACATATCCGGAATTTCAAAACCGGAATTTTGCAATATTTGGTTATCTATATGTATCTCTTACTGTATTTGAATCTAATGATGAGCGTCGAATTCGAGTCACCCTGTACAGGGTGTCCTACTGGTTGTCCCTATGGGAAACTTGACCATATATTATAAAAACAACACCTGTGTTGCCATCTTTGCTTAACATTCCAAACTATTCTCAGGTTTAGCTACTCTTGACAAAATGGCGAAGGAATTTTTAGTGAATAAACTGGAGCATTTTAATATACATACATACATAAATGCATATCGAACTAAAAAATGAAAAATAAATAATAGTTTAAAAAACTAAAACACGCTTTTTATATGCAACCGACAAAAAATTAGAAAATAATTTTTCATTAAAAAAAAATTGTCACTTCATAGTAAAGCGTGGGGTGCATTTTACAATTTTTTCATAACTTTTCCCTTATAGATATTGGCAAAATATAATAATTATAACATTTAATATATTAAGCCTTACGCTTTTTACTATGAAGTGACAATATTTTTTTAATGAAAATTATTTTTGATTCTCCAGGTTCGTTGCATATAAAAGCGTGTTTTTAGTTTTTTTAAACTATTATTTATTACTAACCTAGTATGTATGTACAGAGTGGACCAAATTCGACTCTTTTAGAGGAAACTCATGTTTCCATATCTTTTACACAAAACTGACACCTATTAGGGAGGCTCAATTTAAGCTAAACTTGCTGGTAAAAACCGCAATTTGCTATATTGCATTGTGAACTCGCTAGAGTGTTTCTTCATTTCTTGCGTTTTCTTTAATCCTTCATAACCTTTTTTTTTTGAAGATTTTTATTCTGTAAAAACTTTTTACAGCAAATTTTTATGCAGATTGCAGATGTGCTTTTTATTATTTTTTAAGGATATGCATTTTTGTTATATTTACTTATCTTTGGAAATTTTAAATGGAACAACCTGTATATTTTTCAGTATTTAAATGCTTACAAAATAGCCTTTTCAAAAATGTATCACACTTTATATATCTTATAATCTGTTTTTGAGATATTGCATATTTTGTCATTTATTTCTGATATTAGTTAAGAAGTAGGCTATGAAAAAATAGTAATGTTTTCTTTAAACCATCTCAATTCCTAATATAACTTTTGTATTTTATTGACTGTTATGGCGAAAACCCAATTATATCAATAAATTAAATAATGTAAATCACGTAAATAAGGTTAAACAATAATCTTATTTTAACAGTAAACTAATTTATTCTGTTGATGTTTTTCTCTAAAAACATTTTCATTTGGTTTTATTAACACATTATTACTTAGTATAAAAAACGACAATTATTTTTATGTATGCAGGTAAATAAAAGATTACCATGGAAAACAAACGCAAGCTAAATTTAAGCCTTTTGGCGGGAAGCTCACATTTGATTTCTATGGCCATCTTTTACCTACCTATACAAAAAAAAGTTTTTAGGGCAAAACATCAACAGTTTTATTATTATTTTACTGTTAAAATAAGATTATTGTTTACCCTTATTTACGTTACTAATTTATAAATATAAATGGGTTTCCGCCGTAACAGTCAATAAAATAGAGATATTGAGATTGTTTAAAGAATATCATAATTTTTTTTTATTGCCGACTTTTTAACCAATATTAGATATAAATGATATAAATATGGTATATTTAAAAAATGGGTTGAAAGGAATATAAAATGTGTTACATTTTTAAAAGGGAATTCTTTTAGCATTTTAATACTGCAAAAAATATCCAGGCTGTTCCATTTAAAATTTCCAAAAATAAATAAATATGTCAAAAGCGTAACCTACAAAAGCATATCTGCAATTTGCATAAAAAGTTGTTGTGGAAAAGTTTTAACAGAGTAAAATCTTTAAAAATAAAAAGTTACGACGCAAGATTGAGAATTGCGGTTTTCACAAGTATCTAAGTAAGGCTCAAAATTTGAGCCTCGCAAATTCCTATTCCTATAAAAAGCGTCGAAGTTGGCCCACCCTGTACATTTGTATATCCAGCTAGGAAATTAAAATATCTGGGTTTCCTAAATTATAAAGTTATAAAAAATTCTGAATAGGTATTGTGTACTTTAATAATATTAACATTCTGTGGTAAATTAATTTATTATAACCTTATACTGCAGATGCTTTTTACTTCTTAAATATTAATGAGTTCAGACCTTGTGTAAAAAAATATTTATAGATTGGGTAATTATTTTTGTGTGGACCTTGTACTATTCAAATTAAGGGACATCATTTTTTATTCTAAAATAGAGAAGGTAAATTTATAAAATGGTTTCTATCCTTTTTAACTTAATTTTGTTTTATTGTTTTAAGTTGATTACATAAAAACTAATTACCCACTTTTTACCATTTTTGAGGGGTTTTTAAATTTATTTAATATACAGGTATTTCTAAAAGATGCGTAAAAATATATAACCACAAATTTTTGAGGCTAAAATATGATCAACCCAAGTTACCTTTGTCTAAAAGTCAATGATTTCGAAGGTACAGGGTGTTAAAAGTTTAATTTGGTTTTAGTTTTTATAAAAAAATTTGGTAATAATAATTGTATTGTCACAATATGTGGGTAGAGGGGGTTTTTGGGGGTGAAAAAATAAATCTGCTTTTAGTTTTCTAGTGAAAGTTAAAGGGCGGCACCTGCGGTCTCTTGCACAAATTTAAACCAAAAAACTCGAGCCACTTTCTAGTTCACTTTTAAATGAAATTCTTATTCTTCAACACTTACATGAGGCGTTTACAAAGTTTTGGATCTTCCTCCCCCTGGTGAGATTTTCTTCTACCCCTCCATCCCTTAATCTTATTCGAGATTTATGGGAATGCAAAAAGGCACCATTTCTTAAACCGAGATTGATTTTGTAAATTATTTTGAAGAGCAAGAAAACAGATAGGACTGCAGAAAAATTATGTGATATTTGCATAGACTCCCCCTCCCGCCATGGAGAGATTCATCCCTACCCCTTCCCTTCCTAAATTTATGGACGCGCCCTTTAAAATGTAAATAGACTTAACATTGCATCCATTTTTGTAAACCTTGTTTTAGGAATAATTGTATACCAAGCTGTATACACCACACAGGATGTATCATGGTCGATGGTACCCTAGACGTTTATGGAAAGCGGCGGTTTTTGAAAATTTGGCAACATAGGTAGTTGCTTTTGATCTAACCATCTAAAATATTTTTTTATCGGTTTAAAGAAATTACTTTATTTTTCGGACGCTGCCAAGAAAGTATTTTGCTGCCGCTACGTTCGTAACTAATGCAATAGTATAGGTACTTAATGATTCGTTTTGTTTTATGAATAACTGCTTATGGTGAATACTCTATTGGAATCCTGATTTTCTTGTGTTCTAAATGTGTTAATAAATAAATAAATAAAAAGTGACACTTTTTCTCCTAATAAAACAAAATACTATTTTGCGCTTCTCACCAGGTAGCACCATTTTTGCCCAGTTCCAACAATGAGTACAAGGACAGCAGTTGACCTCTTACACTTGCATTATTTAAATATGCCGATTATTTCTTTTCCTTGTGATTTTTGAGTACAAAGTTCATAATCTGAAATCTTATTATTTTGGTGGATTTGCTATCTACCAGCCGTTATTAATTAAGATAATAAATGGCATACAATATTATTATTATTTTTTTAATATTAAAATGGATCACATTGTGTGCTTATCATTTAACTTTAATTAATATCAGTTTCAGTCTTTATTTTTAACACCCTTGTTGATGAATTAAATACACTCCTGGACAAAAAAAAACCGGACAAAGAAAATATTGGTAAAATTCAATCTTAAATAACTTTTTGGTTGTTTGACCCATTTCAATTATCCTTTCGTCCAGAGGGAAGGGACAAATGTTGCATTTTTACCCAAATTTTTAAACCTGTGGAATAATTTATCGTTGAAATTTTTTACCAGTGTATTATGTATTTTTTTATTTATTTTATAAGGAACACACAAATTTCTAAAGAAGACAATGAAATTTGTGTGTAGTTACTTTATACACACATGTCTGAGTTGACCACCGCTTTTCCGTCCGACAATCAACGAACATCAAAAGTCACGTGATGCATAAACGTCCTCTTAAATTACAAAGATTTCGTTTTTTATAACAGAAAACATTAGGTATTTAAATTTATTTATTTAAAATGGGCCCAGATTTTAACCAAACTTTATTGAATTATTATCAAAGACTACTGTCAAAAGGAACCGGTAGTCTGATTTTGAAGCGCCGACGGTCCTGCAAAACTATCACATTGGGTAGTCATATAGTTTCTAGTTAGTTATATCGTTTTTTTTTAATTTCCTGATAAAGCGAATTAAAAAAAGATTTAACTAACCAGACCAAACTATGTCACCTCAATGTGACAGTTTTGCATGACCGTCTGTAGCGCTTTCAAACCAATCAAGTGCTACCGGTTCCGGTGCTTTTTACCGTAGAGTCTGTGGATGATATTTTTAGGTTTGGTTAAAATACTGACCCACTTTATAAAAAATAGGTATATTAAAATAGTGTTTCCGGTTAAATAAAACAAAATCTTTTGTAATTAAGGTTTCCATGACGTTTTATGCATCACGCGACTTTTAGTGTTCGCTGATTGGTCGGACGGAAAGCCGGTGGCCAATCTCTAGACGCTTGTTATTTACACTTTCTTAAAATCTTATTTATTTTATGAGAAATAACTAAAAACATTAGTTTGTTAGGTTGGTTTCGTAGTTTCTAAATCAGTAACCAGATTTTCGTTATCTCATAAGATATACAGGGTACGACAAAATGTGTGATTTCAAAAAATAGACACCCTGTATATTATATCACCAGTAAAAAGATCTTTTAAAAACCTTAAAAATACTACCTCTGATATAGTTGTTAGTCTTGGAAATATGACCATCCATAATCTAAATTGCATTGTTTTCTTTAAAAATTTGTATTTGCTTTTAGAATATAGATACCGATATCAATAAAAGAAAATAATGTTAAGAAAAGATAGGGCTTTAGTGGTACTGGTACACTGAGGCTACACTGGTAAAAAATTGTGACATGAAATTATTCCACAGGGTGTTCGAAAATTTGGATCAAAATGCAACATTTGACTCTTGCCTGTATAACAGCTAATCCTATAAACTTTTTGCAATCCCCATATTAAATAATAATCTTGATGAAAAAGAAGCTACAACTGGACCAACACAGTAATTACTAAATCGGTCAAAAAAACCAAAAAGTTATTTAAGATTGAATTTGAACAAAATTTTGATTGTCCTTTTTCTTTTGTCAAGGAGTGTATTATTATAAAGTTTATTTTTAGTGTTTAGACAAAACATCCGTGTACATAGTAGAATTTAAACAATTTAATATATGTCAATTATATAGTAATTAAGAAGAAAGTGAATTAAAATTAACATAAATTACCATATCTAAACAATTTAAATAACATATAGCCGATAATTATTTAGAGGCGCGTGCAATG
The DNA here is from genome assembly GCA_014170235.1 of Listronotus bonariensis. Lineage (NCBI taxonomy): Eukaryota > Metazoa > Arthropoda > Insecta > Coleoptera > Curculionidae > Listronotus > Listronotus bonariensis. The sequence continues at coordinate 105,889 of JACEGR010002565.1, read as the reverse complement.
TAAAAACATGCACTTTTATTTTTGTACTTTGTTAAATTTCTATTCAATAGATCAAAATGCGTTTATATTCGATTTTTTTGTACTTTTATACTTTTAGGAGCGTGTTATAAGAACAAGCAATAAAAGGATTTTTTCTTCACAAGATTTAAGGGATCTAAACTTGACTTGAATGCTAGCATACTAATGTTTTTAAGAAAATGGTTTGAGATAATTCATAACGTGCTACAACTTATGAGATTTTTATCAGAACGGAATTCAGGGGTACCCCCTGGAGAAAAAAATATCTCTCGGAGAAATTTGGTGCATCAATTTATAAGCATGAATATAATCTCAGTTGGTTTGGTTTTAAGACCAAAAGACCTTTTTTGCTCTTTACATTCTTTTTTTTTTTTCGTTGGACAAACCACGAAGGCTAAAAGTCTAAATACTAACGTACCGTGGGTGTCTGAAGTTTGTTGACACGGGGCTTGAACTACTTGAGGATTTGGGGGGAAGAAAGGCTCCTGCGGGTAGCAGGTTCCACATTCTAGAAACTCTAGGGATGGGAAGTTCGGGGGCCTGTCCATGGGCAAGAGAGGGAAGCCTTTTTGTAAGTGAAGGATAATTAATGAGACGAATATTTTTTTTTTTTTTGAATAGATCCAAAATGCTTAGGGTTGTGGGGGAAGCCATGCCCCAGATATGAGAACAATATTCCAAGGGAGGTCGTATTTGGGACACATATAAAGTGTATAAATTAGAAGCGGAAAAATACTTTTTGGCTCAAAAGAAAAATTCAAGCTTTTTTGAAGCTGCCATGGCTATAGATACAATGTGTTTATGCCAGTTAAGGTTACCTTCAAATGTGACGCCCACAAGATTGAAGGTGTCTTTACTCTGTAAAACTTGACCGCTCATAAGTAGAGGACCAGTATTTGATGACTCTTTTCGCGACAAGGAACATGATTGTGTTTTGGATTCATTAAAATGGACGAGATTTTTGGCGCCCTAATCCAATATTAAATTAAGATCCTGCGAAAGAGATATCTGTATAGCTCTGCGTTTGTTTTCCAAATCAGGTTTAGTGATGGGTTTAGGAACGTGAAAACTGAAGTAAAGGGTACTATCGTCGGCGAAACTGTGAATGGAATTAGTTGTCGACGAGAGAAGGTCGTTGATGTGAAGAAGAAACAATGTTGGTGCCAGAACTGAGCCCTGAGGTACTCCAGCATTTACTTGGTGAAAGCTCGAAGAATGGCCGTTCACAATAACTGATATACGTCGATCAGATAAATAACTAGAATGCCAAGTACAGAGTTTAGTTGAAAGACGTTTTGGAGATACAGTGTTTTTAGATTTTGTCAATTTGACTAGGTACTTGTAGCTTGCTTGATATTAGAGATGGGTCATTCATAGTTAAGACGTAAATCGCTTATTGATAAAACACCGCACGACAAAACTTTTAAAAAGAATAAAATTTTATTATTATTTTATAATAAATTTTATTATATTTTGATGACTGCAATCATTCTGAACGTGTCAGCAAGGCGGTCAGTTAATTTAATAATTTTATCTTGTTTTATAAGAAGCCTGGTAGTACCGGAAATAAAGCTTAAAAAATAAAACCTTGCTTTGGCCCTGCATGGATTTACTCTTAATTTTAACCGAAGGTTGGCAATAGCCCAAGGATTAAAATCTTTATTAAACCGAAGGCCGCCGAAGCCCTGGGGGTTGTTGCCACCTCATCTAAGGGGAGGGGGAATAAAAAATCAAAAATTCTGCCACGAAATTACAACAAGGTAAATCGTCTGCCAGTATTATTTTTTGTCGCATTTAATATACTCTTCAATGTATCCCAACGGAAGCTTTGGTAAAATACTGCGAAATTTGGTCAAATTTAGGTACTTGTCTTACCTGAGTGACGTCATAGTTACCCTAGCTCGATTTAGTGAAGCCCCATTTCATGTAAGGTAGGTATAGGGGAGTAATTACGCAAAATATGAGCTTTTGGTAAAATACAGACGGTTTGCCATCCACTGCCTATTAGACTACTTTAAATAGAACCTCATAGCTATAAAAATTGTTTGCTATTTTTTTTTCAGCTAATCGCCGCTTCTTCCCTTTACCTAGCCGGCGAAAGTAAAAGATGACCCACTCAAAATCCGCGACATCATCAACGTGGCTCATAACACCCTCCACAGGGGCTCCAGCCCCCTGGAAATTGGCGATGAATATTGGAACATGAGGGACGCCATCGTTCAGGCAGAGTTGCTCATCATGAGAGTTTTGAAGTTTGAGGTTGGAACTGTGCATCCACACAAGTATATGTTACATTATTTAAAAAGTATGGAAGGATGGTGAATTTTACAAAGCAGTCCGTGTAAAACCATGCGCAATGTCATTTCATAAATGACTACTCAAATAAAATGTATTATTTACTTTATTTTGTACAAATAAATAGATATTAAGCGAAAAAACCCTTAAAATTTGTACCACTATAAAAACAAACAATAAAGTGGTGTTGTGTGGTGTACTTGATATTTGTATTGGTAAATATTTTCAATTCTAAAAACAAAAGTGGAAAAAAAGGAAATAAGAATAAAAACTTTAATCACCAGGTACCTCTTTCAATACTAGTAGCAGATTTCAGGCCATTTTAATTACTCTTGGGAGATTATAGGCAGTGCAAATTTACATTAAAAAATTTAACCTTGTATTCTATCTAAGTATAGTATAAATAATATTTTCAAATCTTCCAATGGTTTATGTTTACTTTTTTTTTTAATTTTTTACCTATTTAAATTCTGCAAAACAAAATAGTTTTAGTGACATTAAAAACCTGTTTAATAAAAAAATCTTTATATTTTCTATAAACAAGTGAGGTAAAATTCTACTCACCTTACAATGTTATGCCTGGCAACACTGTTTCAAAATCTTATAGTCATCACGAACGCCTCTATTGTTCTCTAAAAGAAACGCTGAAAAACGCCCGTTTTTCTCAATAATACCGATTTCTGTTTACACATCTTCTTCTAGGTCACCAATTTCTTTACCTAATGTATATTAAAAACTGTGAACTGATTAAGGCGGCGGTGGGTTTTTTTCGACTGTATTAATTTAACCTCACATCACTATTATTATTATAAAAAAAAAACATAAAAAATAATGTATTTGTTTTTATAGACTGGAAGTTTGTCAAAAACATTCTTTTTTAAAAAGTTGATCTGACAAAAATCGTAGGTTAGTATTTTTCGTATTCAGAAACTAGATATCATTTTGACTGGCATTTTTTCTATTAAAATTAATTCACTAAGATGCGATGTAATTCATAACATAAATTAATTTTATGTAAAAACAAAAATATAACATATAGGTGAACTGTCTAATAACCAATTATGTTTGGTTTTTTGTGATTCTTTTAGTGTGAAAGGGCTCTTTCTATATTAGGTGCATTGTAAATTTATAAAAATGTCAGCCAAAGCTTTAAAAATTTGTCAACTTTGTGGGTAATTTGTACTTACTTCGTTTTATCATCTTTTTAAATTTAAAATGGACAAAGTGTAGGATTTGATATATTCCCTTTTAGTATTAAATAATTGATTTTGCTGGATTTTGTGAATTTTTCCAATTATCCCCAAATTTTATAAATAAATGTGATTTTAAAGAAATCAATGACTTTCCATTTGTACTTAAAGTTACTATAGATATTTTTTTCAAAAAACTTTTAACTCTAAAGCTAAAACACACATTTGAATCGGTCATTTGAGAAACAGCACATGTCATATTTTCGGCCATTTTGATATTATTCTATTAATTCCATATTTAAGGGTAAATTCATCAAATTATACAGAAACATCACTTGTCTAATAATATTGCATGATTTCATTCTATTAATATTTGATTCCGTTTAGTAACAACACAAGTCGGTGACATGTGCGCTTTCTCGAAGCATTATAAGTAGGCAGTTTTTTGTTTTGTTGTTTGTTATTGTAAAACATGGCGTCTGCAAGTAGTAAAAGTGATAATGCTTTGATAAATTTAGCACAGAATAAGGAAAAAGAAAGGTATACAAGTGTGAAATAATAAAAAATGCTAGACTAAAAGGTAAAAATATATTAATTATAAAGGTGGCCGAAGTTCGAATATTTTGTCCATTAAATCTCTTGGTAGAGGTGTGCCAAGGGACCAAAAATGTACATTTCAAATTTGAAACTTTACGCATTTTAGATATTCTTTAAATGAACCTAGAGTAGTTGAGGCGTTTAATTTTATAGATGGTGTTACAAGCCATAAATTTAGACTTGCCACTTCCAACTTATTACAACTTTCTACCCCTGTTCAACAACCAGCTTATCCACAAGGATAGGTTCCTATGAATTCAAAAAACTTCATGACATAAAGCCACTTTTTTATACATTCCGAAAGACGAAAGACTTCTATACAGAGATAATAGGAGTAAATTGGACAAGAACTGAAAATGAAGACCATTAGTATTGTTTTTTTTTTTATATTGTAATGTTTTTCCATGTATTATTCAATATAAATATAACATTATTTGCTGAGTTTTCATGGTCATTTCAGAAACATCACATGTCGAGTATTTTAAAATACCCATATTTTTTTACTTATTTTTCTTTAAGGTTCAAATATTATCGTATTTTGCCAGTAATCCGGCAGGTTTTTAATGCTAATTATTTAAAAATAATTTTGTCAACTATCCTTTTAGATTTTCAGTTTTTTTCATTTTCTGTAAAATGGTTTAAAACTGACATGTGCTGTTTCTCAAATGACCGATTCATTTTAGTTTTGTAAAGATACCATTTTTTTACTTTTTATTTAACGATTTCTTTTTAACCTACTGGAAAGAAAAGTAGGTAGTAGTTATTTAAAAATATCGTCCGGTGTGGCACTACCGCCTTGTCTAAAATGTGCTTTAAAATGCAAAAACTTCATGTTTCAGTTCTTGGACAATGTTGGCAGAATAAGGGAAAAGATGGGTTAAACATCTAATAACCCGACACCCATGGTACTCTGGTACTTAAGCATAAGCCTTTTTGGGCTGTAATAAAGATAAAAAGTTTAAAAAACTTAAATCACCTTAGCATTGAAACGATTCTGCAGAAATAGTTCGTTTATATCAAGGGTGATAAATTTAACGGGAGTGCTCTGTTCCATTTAAGCCAATGTTCGCCAAATTTTGTGACGTAATCGTTTTCTTATTTCTTTGTTTACTCTGATGTTACTTTTGCTTTTTAATTAGTGAAACTTTTGTATTAGTTTAGTTTTTATCGTTTATAGTTAATTGTTGTTGTTATTAGTGTAGTTACAGACAATTTTAAGCCTGTTAACAGGGGTTATTGACCCTTTGCTATTTTTTTAAACAGAATTATATACAGGGTGTTTCTAAACAATTGCAAAAAAATTAAGAGGTGATTCCTTGTTAAAAATAAAGGGTACTTTGCTTTATAAACATGGGGTCAAAAGTTAACTATTAAGGAAATATCGCGGTACAAAAATGACGAAAAAATAAGGTTTGTATTTTTTTATCTCAAAAAAAAAAATCACTAGAATAATGAAATTTCATTAAAGTATTACTATTGTGAAAATAAAAAACTCTTTTATTTTTTTAATAGGTAAACTTACTAATTCCAAATAAAAAAAATGTAAATCATAACGTATTGGAACGGGATATCTCCCAATTGCTTGACTTTTGGCCCCATGTTTAAAAAAAAAACAACTTCTGTTTATTTTGAACCAGGAATTACCTCCTCAAATATATCGCATTTGTTTAGAAACACCCTGTATACAGTTAAACCGTTATTAAAAGTAAGTTGCTATATATATTTATGATTTTTTTAAGTGATTTTATTTTATTTTGTCCAAGTATCGTTTTATTTTGTCATATAAAAAAATATTTTAAAACGGTGACGTCACAAGCATAACCTATATCTGCGGCAACTATTAAAAATCAAGCACTCCTTGTTATGTTTATCACCCTTAAATTGAGTATAAGCTAATAATGCTGGGATGTTTGGTTTAAATAACAGTCTATCTTTATACCCCACAAAAAGTTGAATATTGGTTTATTTATTTTAAAACTTTAAATAATATACATAAATAGATATTAAAAGAAATTTTATATTTTAAAACTGTAAGAATAAGAATAGGAGTTACCAAAAGAGTTTGTTTTCGGAGGATTAAACCGATTTAATTGTGGAGGAGGCGCAGCCATAAACATATTTAATTGTGGTGGCAGATATCTAAGTTTGTTGTAAATTTGTGGAACTGAACGATCCCAACTGCATTTAAAATAGTTTCCAGCGATTGGCTGGCCCAGTTGGTATTTTTGGGCAAAATTCCTCATGGAAAAACCTTCTCTATTTTGGAACGAGTTCGATGGAATTCTTGGTTCGTTGAAATTAATCCTACTAGGTTGTCTATAAATTAAATAAGTGTATCTATGCGGTCCTGAATTCTTTTGTGGACAAGGTGGAAGATATTCCGTTAAAGTATCTCCTTTTCTAATTTGATTTCCAGGGATGTTTCCTACTGTCCAATGATTCCATTCTTTGAACTTGGATTCTTTGGGTTTAGGTGCATCCGGATCGATCATGCAAAGCGTATAGAACGATTTTTTATCGGCTTCCCAGTAAATGCTTGGCGGTTGAAGGGTTTGGGAAGGTGTAAGTTCTTTTCCGAGATCCACTTGGCCTCCGCTTGGAAAAGCAACTTCAGCTAGTTTTTCTGGACATTGGTCTACGATGTCAGGAACAATTTTGTCACCTTTCATTGTACGGAAAACTGAAAAAAAAGTTAACAGTTTTTTTAACAGCATTTAGTTTTTTTAGAAAGTATACAGACCTCTGTATCAGGGGCGGTCATATCGACTTTTTGAGGGGGGCCATGGGCCGAGGAGAAGTGTGCGTGGTGGCAAAAACAAACATTTTTAAAGGAGGTTCAAATTTTTTGAAGAGCAAAAAAAAAACAAAAAAAAGGTCCTCTAACTCTTTTTATTGTTTTCACCTTTCATTCTTTTTATAAAATCACCCAAACCCTCCTTCCTACGTATTTAAAAAGGTCCTCACTCTTCAATTCCATCATCAGCCTCAACCCTCGGGTCAACCTTGGGGGACCCTCAATAAATGCCCATATTTGCCATTAGACATGTATGAAACACAATAAAATAGAAAGGATGTCGTATCCAAGGGGGCCCCTATAACCGCCCCTGCTCTATATACGAAATTTCGTCTAAATTGGAGTTGCTCTCACTTTCAAGACAATTACCGGATGGTTGCTGAGGCGCGTAGCAAGTCACTAATGAAACTTTTACCGAGGTTTTGATACTATTTAATTTACAACCATGTTTTTTTATTTATCTTTTTTTTATTAAAAATGCATCAACCTAACAAAAGCTGACATTTATCGCTGATAGATGTCTAAAATACATATCAGACAAGATGTCAAGTTGACAAATTGTTGAATTTTTGCGACGGTTGCTAGGGTTACTTTTACTTTCTTTTACTTTCGGCCCACGGGATAAATGTAATAGTCAGAAAAGTGACACTATCAAACTTTTAAAGTCGGATATGTCAACATACATAGGGGCCCGATTTTCGACAGTAAGAGAATGGAAAGCTCCCCAAGAGAAAATTCTTCTCTCTCTTCAAATTGCCAACTGTTCTATATCTATATCATAAATCTATACTAATATTATAAAGAGGTAGATTTTGTAACTTTGTTTGTTTGTAGCCGCTTTTCTTCGGAAGTGCTGAACCGATCATAAAAATTCTTTCACAGTCAGAAAGTTACACTATTCAGTAGTGTTATAAGCTATATTTTACTCAAAAAGCTCAAATATTAACGCCCAACGAAGTGGGCACGGGCTATCTTGGATAAACTATAACTTTGTATGAGCTAATTTCTTGAAATACTAAACCGATCATAAAACTCTTTTACAATTAGAAAGCTACACTATTTAAGAGGCATTGTGAGTAATGAATTTTATAATGATTAAACAAAAATTTTGGAGAAAAATAATGACATATTTTTATTAATCTATACTAATGGTATAAAGAGGTTAAGCTTTTAACTACGTGTATAAGTTCCGGTGGTTCGATTCTCTGCGGAAGCAGATTTTTTTTATATAAAAATAGATGAAAATAAAATATTTTTTCTTTGATATTTACACTACTCAAAAAATTATCGCATATGCTCGATTTTCTCCATTACCTTCAATACAAAGATGCTTTTATTTAAATGGCCACATCTCTTTTAATAATTAAGTTATTAAGACAATTAAAAAAACAAAATGGTAAGAAAACTTGAAGCTATAACTTTATATTAACCGTTGTTATTTACTGTTAGCAATACATCCTATGGGGTGATAAAAAAAAATATGAAAAAATGAATAACTTTTAATCGCCCTATATAATGTGCTGTCAAAAGGAAGAAATCTCATTTGTGAATAATTTATACCCTTACCCATTTCTGATATTTTTTAATCACAAATTTAACTACTCCATTTCAACAGCAGATCATATAGGGCGATTAAAAATTAATCGGGCATATGCGATAATTCTTTTGAGTGGTGTTTTTATACTAATATTATAAATAAAGAGGTAAAATTTGTAACTTTGATTGTTTGTAAGGTTTAATTTTTGGAAATACTGAACCGATCATGAAAATTTTTTCACAAGTAGAAAGCTAAACTATTTAGGAATGCTATAGGCTATATTTTATTAAGATTGAACAAAAAGTTCAGAGAAAAATATAATCTACGCCTAACAAAGTGGGCACGGGTCGGCTAATGTAATTAAAGATGCAAACAAAAGAGAAAATTTACATATTCTATTAGAAATTTTAACTTCCTAAGTCGAAAATCGGGCTCATATGGTTTTTAATAAAATATCTGAAAGAAATAGAAAAAAACATACTTTTATCTCTGTTCTTCGCAGCAGGACTGATACAATGTTTTGAAGGCCAGTCGCAGACAAACTTTACAGGATTAAAATGTAGTCCTACTGGGCACTGCATTTCGATAGGTCCGTGTTTAGAACAGGCATAGAACCTGGAGCAGTCACTTGGGTGTGGGAAGAGTCCTCTCTTGTTTTGCCTAATGCATTCTCTAAGGTTTAAATCTAAAATATAAACAAATAATATACTATTTTCAGTTTTTTAAGTCCTTCTTTATACACGTAGTGCAAGATACATGCTTTCAATTGAGTTTCTGTGTGTTGAACACAAGGACTAAGAGATTAGAGAGAGAACGCATAACTCAAAACATCCCACGATAGGTTGACGCATAAGTTCTGCTTTCACGTAATGGCAAAAATTGTCCATGAATGTTATGAAGTGGGGCACGTGTATTATTACTTAAAAAGTTGAACAATTTTATACAGGGTGCCTATGTAATTTGCCGTCATATGGAAAACTTTTTATAATAAGAAAAAAAGTTTTTATTTATAAAAGTTCTGCATGGTCCAGAACCTAAAAAGCAACCCTCAAATATCAAATTGTATCAGTCATCTACGAGGTTTGGCCAAAAATTTAATTTCTGTTTAAGAGTAAAGTACCTGTATTTTTGCCAATAACAAAAATTGTTATAATGAAAAGATGTTTAGAATTAAAAATTACTTTTATATATAAAATTTTGTTAAATTACAAAAAAATGTTTGATTTTTTTCTGTGATAATGGTGAAAATTTAGGTTTGTACATTAGTGCACTACATATATTTCATGATTATAAATGTCATAGGACAGTTTCAAATAAACTTTTTAAATTTATTGTTATTAAAACAAGAAGGATGTGCAATGCACGAATGTACAAACTTATATTTTCTCGATTTTTCGAATCAATTTTTTTTTGGAAATTGCATGTTTAAAAGTAATTTTTAATCTTAAACATCTTTTCTTTATACCAATTTGCAATATTATCAAAAATACAGGTACTTTAATCTTGAACAAAAATGACTGACACAACTTGATATCTGATGATTGTATTTTAGGTTTGGGAACATGCAGAACTTTTTATAAAGAATAATTTTTTTCGTAAGATCAATAATAAAAAAGTTTCTCCACATGACGCCAACTTACGTAGACACACTGTATGTACCTGGGGGTGGAGGAGGTGTTGTTGGTTTAGGTCGATCACAACCAAAGGCTTCAGGATCAAATTGCAAATCTCTCGGACAAGTCATTTCCAAAGGTTTAGTTTTGGTGCAGATATAAAATTTGGCAGGGTCAGTGGGATGAGCAAAGATACCAAATTTGTATTTAGCAAGACATTCTTTAAGAGCAAGGGTACCTAAAAAAACATATTTATTAGTGCTGGATTTTTCTACGATTAAAACAGTTATAAAAAAACTATACAGGGTGATTCAAATATCGATCACGAAACTTCAGGGGGTGATTCTACGTGACAAAATAAGAGTAGAGCTTCATATAATTTTTTAAAAATATCATTCGTTTTCGAGTTACAAGCCGTCAAAGTTGAATTTTTATTTTGATTTTTCGCCATATTAAATTTATTGTTTAACCAATCCAGTTGATATTTGGCACATAAATCAAGCTTTGCAAATTCTAAAATTTTAAGTCAAAAGTACTTTTTTAAATACTGCCAGAGAGCATTTTACCTAAAACTTAAAATTTATTTACATAACTTTTTATTTTTACAGATATTGCAAAACTGGGGCGCCATTTTATAGACAATGAAAAACTTAAAAATAAGGTACTCTTTATTAAAGTCGATAAACCTCACCGTGTAGGCACCAAATTACCTATATACATACAGGGTGTCCAGTAACTCAATCGACAAACTTTACGGGGCGATTCTACAACAGAAAATAAGGAACAAACTTCTTATAAACATATGTCCTAAACGTCTTAGTTTTTGAACTACGGTGTGTTAAATATTTAAAAAACAAAACACTTTTTTTTAATTTTCAATACCCCGTAGTTTAAAAACTAAGACATATGTTTAAATAAGGTTTTTTTTATTTTTTTGTTGTAGAATCGTTTGGTTAAGTTGGTCGGTTGAGTTACTGGACACCCTGTATGTATGTAGGTAATTTGATTGAAATTGATGAAAACTTTGATGTCTTTGATTGGTGCCTAAACGGTAAGGTTTATCGACTTTAATAAGGAGTACCTTTTTTGAGTTTTTGATTCTCTATAAAATGGCGCCCCAGCTTTGCGATATCTGTAAAAATAAAAATTTATGATGTAAATAAATTTTAAGTTGTAGGTAAAGTGCCCTCTGGCGGTATCTAAAAAAGTACTTTTGTCTTAAAATTTTAGAATCTGCAAAGCTCGGTTTGTGCGCCAAATATCAACTGGGTTGGTTAAAAAATAAATGCAATATGGCGAAAAACCAAAATAAAAATTGAACTTTAACGGCCTGTAACTCGAAAACGAATGACATTTTGAAGAAAATGTATATGAAGCTCTACCCATATTTTGTCAAGTAGAATTATCTCCGTAAGTTTTGTGATCGATTTTTGAATCACCCTGTATAAACCTAAAGTCAACTTTTGGCACATGATCTTAAATCAAATTTCTGCTCTTACCCTGTGGAGGAGGTGCTGGTGCTTCTGTCAACGGCTCCACCTTATCCGATTCAGGACTAGAAGTAGTTTCTTTAAACCTGGTTCCTATATCAACAGGCGAAACAGCTTCCTTGGGTGGCTGGGTCTGAGGGCAAGAAATAAAAAAATAATTAATTATCATAAACAAATTCTAATGTCTGTATTCTATATTCTTCAATACAATATCCTTAGATTAAAATTGGATAACTATTAGAAAATAAACTATTTTTTATAACCCTGATATATTCTTACCATTCCAGGTTCAGTCACTTCGGTCGGAGAAGCAGAACTTTCACATGAAGGTTGACCAGGAACTTGTGGTCCACATTCAGGTGTTGGTGATTCTAGTGGTTCAGTTGGTTTGGATGACGATTCCTGAGGTTGACTTGGTTCTTTAGATTCGGTCGAGGGGCTCGATTTAGGAGTGGTTTCTTCTGGTTCACTTGGTTTTGCTGACTCCGCCGGAGTACTTGATTTGGGGGTAGTTTCTGTGAGTTCACTTGGTTTTTCTGACTCAGCCGGACTACTTGACTTTGGAGTGGCGTCGGTGGCTTCACTTGGTTTTTCTGACTCCGCCGGAGTATTTGATTTAAGAGTAGTTTCTGTGGGTTCACTTGGTTTTTCTGACTCAGCCGGACTACTTGACTTTGGAGTGGCTTCGGTGGGTTCACTTGGTTTTTCTGACTCGGCCGGAGTACTTAATTTAGGAGTAGTTTCCGTGGGTTCACTTGGTTTTTCTGACTTATCCGGAGTACTTGATTTAGGAGTAGTTTCGGTGGGTTCACTTGGTTTTTCTGACTCAGCTGGAGTACTTGATTTAGGAGTAGTTTCGGTGGTTTCACTTGGTTTTTCTGATTCTGCCGGAGTACTTGATTTAGGAGTAGTTTCGGTGGGTTCACTTGGTATTTCTGACTCAGCTGGAGTACTTGATTTAGAAGTAGTTTCCGTGGGTTCACTTGGTTTTTCTGAGTCAGCCGGAGTACTTGATTTAGGAGTAATTTCGGTGGGTTCACTTGGTTTTTCTGACTCAGCTGGAGTACTTGATTTAGGAGTAGTTTCGGTGGGTTCACTTGGTTTTTCTGACTCAGCTGAAGTACTTGATTTAGGAGTAGTTTCAGTGGGTTCACTTGGTTTTTCTGACTCAGCCGGAGTACTTGCTTTAGAAGTAGTTTCCGTGGGTTCACTTGGTTTTTCTGACTCAGCCGGAGTACTTGATTCAGGAGTAGTTTCGGTGGGTTCACTTGGTTTTTCTGACTCAGCTGGAGTACTTGATTTAGGAGTAGTTTCGGTAGGTTCACTTGGTTTTTCTGACTCAGCCGAAGTACTTGATTTAGGAGTAGTTTCGGTAGATTCACTTGGTTTTTCTGACTCAGCAGGAGTACTTTCCTTAGGTGTAGTTTCTGTAGGTTTAGTGGGCTTCTCTGATTCTGAAGATGTGGTAGCTTTTGGTGTTGTTTCTTGTGGTTCACTTGGTTTTTCTGACTCAGCCGGAGTACCAGATTTAGGAGTAATTTCTGTGGGTTCACTTGGTTTTTCTGACTCAGTGGAAGTATTTGATTTAGGAGTAGTTTGTGTGGGTTCACTTGGTTTTTCTGATTCAGAAGGTGTAGTAGTTTTTGTTGTTGTTTCTTGTGGTTCGCTTGGTTTTTCTGAGTCAGCTGGTGTACTCGTCTCTCCTGGTTTTTCAGATTGGGCCGGAGTGCTTTCTTTGGGGGTTCTGTAGGTGCTGACGTTTCGTCAGCTATTGTCGTTTCATCGGGATTGGGCGTTGTAATTTTCATACACCCTGCATTAGGTGGCCAATCACAGACGAATTCTGTTGGGTTAAAATGAAGACCAGCAGGACAGTCCAATGGTTCGGTAGTCGCACATGATAGAAATTGGGTGCAATCTGAAGGGTGAGGGTAAATTCCCCTTTCGTACTTGTCAAAGCATTCTTCAAGGGTGAGCTCTAAAAAAAATATTGTTTTTAATCTAGTATTTTTAATTAATTCATTAAATTAGAATTGTGTTGTAATATGAATGATCTTTTTACAAATAAATAAAAAGAATTTAAGCTAGCTTTTTTGATTGATTGAAACAATGTTCAAGATCTTTCGGATTTTGTGAGAAATAATCATTTGTTTGTTTACAGAAAAAAATAAAAACTCTTTATTAAAAAAATAGTTTAAGCGTAAATGGTATTGAATATAGTGCTTGTTGGTTCAAAAAGTCAGTAACTCTAGTTACTACAATAAAAAATGAATTTTATTGGTTTAAAAACTCAGTTACCATAGTTACTAACTAGGTATTTTTCTCAATATAAAGTGCCCAAAGTATGGTTATTCATTATTATTTATTCATTATGGTTATTCATTATTATTTATTCATTACTGGTGGATTCATTACAGTATGTATTAGGTATGTAAGGATTTTACAAATAGTTTTTCTTAAACAACATTTAATTGGCTTAATCGAAAATAACCAAATTTAGTGTCTAAGTGTTTCTTCTATTGTGTTACGAAAAACTTTCTAAAGACAAAAGAGGTGGTAATTGTCTAGAGAGTGGGGTTTTTGGGCGCTGATCACAAATAAGATTTTTTTTCGGAAACGTTTCGTTCGCAAGATATCCATCATGAAAGTTGAAAATCTAACTGATCTTATTTTCACTAAGTATATTCCTCCTTCTTTTTGCACAAAATTCTTGATTTAAAGCTTAAGTGGCACACACTATTTGATTTTCACCTCTTAAAACCCCGTTTTCTATGTATTTTACCTTTCATCAATTTTTTTAAATCAAATTAAAATTTCCTTTTAAAAACGCTGCAACCATGCATACACTGCTCCACCGCCTTCTACGGCTTTGCTGCGATTGAAAACGATTAAAAGTAAAGCTATGCAATTTAATTTAAAAAAGTGTTAAAATACGTAGAAAATGGGGTTTTAAAAGGTGAAAAATTTTTTGGCAGGAACCCCTCCCCCCTCCTTGTATGTATACGTCTGTGGCGCCAACACCTCTAGTTTTAGAGCTATAGAGCTCAAAGTTTCATATTTGCTAAAGTAAGATTTCGAGTATATCCTATATTTTTTTTATAAATAATTTATTTTTGATCTTGCCAAAGCTTATACAGGACATCGTTTGATGCATACCAATGGGTTATTATATATAAAATAGTAAAAAATATGACAAAATTTAATATAGAATATTTCTTATGGCTGTCGCGTCGGAACATATAAAATCATTATTATTAAGATGCATAAAATGCACAAAATCAAAAAATTGCATTTTTAAGTATAAAACAGTAAAAGAAAAATGGTTAAATTTCAATAATTTTAATAATAAGAGTGTGCAGGCTGAGGCGAAAGATATAATCATCAAAGTATACAAGGTGGAAAAACAAGATGGTCTTGGAGTGTCCTTTTACTATGCTATCTAACTTAACATGATTTACTTTAGCAAATAAATGTTATATTAACTTATTAAAACGTATATATGTATATTTCAAGACCTTTACTACAACTAACTACAAATGCTACAAATAATAAAAGTGTAGGTATTTCGGATCTGCTTATACAGGGTGGCTCACCACAACCGCCTCCGTCTCTAGTACAAAAAGTGATCCCTAGCGAGATTTCGTGAAATTTGAAACTCCCCTCCTATTCCCCAATCCCAAGTGAGATTTTCTAAAAGGCAATAAGTGCGTTGCATTGTATTACAATACGCCCCGAAATAAATGGAAATGTAAAAACGGCCGTATAGATGGATCCATATTTAATTCATTCTAAAAGAAATACCGCAAAGTACACAAAAAATGATAAAGTAACCAAACCTTTTCGAAGGCACATAGCCTCTGACAGAGCCTGATTACATATTTTTTAGATAAACAAAAGAAATATTGCCTAAACACGTATCTCGTACTTAAAAAACATCCTCATATTTCGCCTCTGGCCTGCTATAAAACCGGTGGCACGTGGCGTAGAACTAGAAACTCGTCGGGTTGAATATTTTTGCTGCAATAAATCATTGTTCACAAAAGGGTTTATTTACTTTATCATTTTTAGTGTACTTTGCGGTACTGCTTTCAGAATGAATTAAATGTGGACCCATCTTTACCTACACCCTAGTTGCAATTGCAAAAAACCGTAAGAAATTGCAAAAATGTTCACCCATTTTTGACTTGAAATTCGGATTCAGAGGGTCGAAAAACGTATCCGTAGATAAATCGCATCCGGTGCACATCTAACTTTTATATATACAAAATTTATACAGGTTGGCTATTTAAAAACGAAACAGAGCTAGTTTTGGGCGCTCCAAGTTACTTAAGGAAAAACGCTCGGACCCGTCATTTTTTTATTTTAGGAGGAAACATTTTTTGCTACTTTAATTCCCTGAGCTGCAACCCTTAGCAGGGGTGAGACGACCCCTGAACTCTTAAATGGAAAGAGGGGTCGAGTGATAACTTATCTTGAAGGTCTCTTGACCCTGATAAGCTTTGTTTCGTGTTTAAATGGCCACCCTGTATATTAAACTGCAATAAAAAATTAAATCAAAAATTTGTTTTTTATTTTATGGACTCAATAAAATTGTTTAACAATAAATCCTTGGAGCAGGATTTTACATAGTATTAAAATTACAATGAAGTTATCCAAGTTTTTGGTTGTGTTTATTGTACTTTTAGCGATATCAGTAGCTATGGCCACTGATCGGAAGAAAGAAGAACGAAGATTATCAAACTTAATGAAATTAAAGCACAGATTGAATTTGGGTGATAATCTAGTACGTGAACCAATATATTTTCGATCGTACCCATCGCACCCCAATATAAGAGTATTAGTTCCAGTTCCTACTGATATCCATTTGACACCTCGTGGAGCCCCTTTCTCCGTCGATGTATTCAGATAAGACCTATTTATAATTATGTCACAAAGTTATTGGGTATATGTAAGTTTTTTTTATAATGACTAATAAATGAATAATAAACAAAGAAATTATTTTTATTTTTAATTTTCCACAAAACAATAAAACATTGCAAAAACGAAATTAAAACTTTTTTGTAACTTAACCAAACGATTCTACAACAAAAAATAAGAAAAAAATTTCATATAAACATATGTCCTAAACGTCTTAGTTTTGGTTAGTTATGGTTAGTAGTTCAAAAACTAAGACGTTTAGGACATATGTTTATATGAAGTTTTTCTTATTTTCTGTTGTAGAATCGCCCCGTAAAGTTTGTCGGTTGAGTTACTGGACACCCTGTATGTATGTAGGTAATTTGATTGAAATTGATGAAAAAAACTTTGATGTCTATTGGTGCCTAAACGGTGAGGTTTATCGACTTTAATAAAGAGTACCTAATTTTTCAAGTTTTTGATTGTCTATAAAATGGCGCCCCCAGCTTTGCGATATCTGTCAAAATAAAAAAATTATGATGTAAATAAATTTTAAGTTTTAGGTAAAGTGCCGTCTGGCGTTATTTAAAAAAGTACTTTTGTCTTAAAATTTTAGAATCTGCAAATCTCGATTTGTGTGCCAAATATCAACTGGATTGGTTAAAAAATAAATGCAGTATGGCCAAAAACCAAAATAAAAATTGAACTTTGACGGCTTGTAACTCGAAAACGAATGATATTTTGAAAAAATTTATATGAAGCTCTACCCTTATTTGGTCAAGTAGAATCACCTCCTTAAGTTTCGTGATCGATTTTTTGAATTACCCTGTATAGGCTTTAGATGTCAAAGCTGACAAATTTGTCTTAAGGGTTCTAATTTGATGTCCTTCAGGATAATTACAACTTGCTGAGAGTTGTTTACAAACGAAGATGTTTTGCCAGCTAATGGTTGAATAATTTCTAAAATAAATCTACCTAAGTTGCTAGTGGCTGAATCCCTTGAGCTAGTAATTTTGGGCAACCTATATAGGTAAGTCTGGTCCTGATGTTATTAGCTGTGTGCAGGGCCGTATTATCCATTAGGCTGACTAGGGTACAGCCTAGGGCGCCATGAAAAAATAGGCGTCAGACAGGGGAGTTTTAAAAAAGTTTAGGTTGACTGGGGATTTTTGGTGAAGAATTTCTCTGTGAATAAGGCAAAAAGGAGGTAATGACCTTTACCAAACCAACCAAAAAATAGGCGCTCCGGAAATTCTAGCCTAGGGCGCCTCAAACAGTTAATACGGCCCTGGCTGTGTGGGTTCTGTTTTTATAAATAGGGCATATGTTTATAAGAAATTTTTTTCTTATTTCTGATGAAAAATCACCCTGTAAGTTTGTGGGGAAAGTTTTTGGAAGCCCAGTATAAATAACATAAAGGGTGAGTTTTTTCGATATCCAGTACCTACAGGGATCTTGGAATATATATATATATATATATATATATATATATATATATATATGGATAAAGTTATTTAAACTGGTACTGGATATCGAAAAAACTCACCCTTTATGTTATTTATCCTGCTGTTCTATACTATCCACCACGACTCTCTCCCCAGACCGGTTTCGCGAGTATAATACTTTGTATAATACACCAAGACAGTGGGGAATTTTTTAGCAGTAATTTCCGGTTAAACCGGAAGTAAGGAAGTAATAGCAATCAAGTAAATGGATTAACCAATCCACAATTATGTCAAATAATGATGTCCAAAATTTCATTTTTGTATAGTCAAAGGTAAAAAGTTGTAAGGGGAACAACCTGTGAGAAACACCTGGTATATTGTTTAACAATACACATATATTATCTTTGCACGATCACCCTGGATATTCGTACGAAAATAGTAAAAAATTTATTATTAATTTTGATACCTAAGTTTTATCGGATCTATTGTTTAAAATACAAAATAATAAACTTTCATTATTAATTATTTCATCATAGGTACATACAATAAAATTATGTAATATACTAATTTAATTTAATAATTCATTGTTGTTTAAACTAGTTATCGTAAAGTCAATGCTTAAAGGTGCAAAAAAGTTGTATAAATTTTAAAAATGTCATTTTTAAAGGGTTTACAGTATATTTTCTGTTCTTGGCGATGTTAGTAGATGTGTGTTTTGCAAAAGAATTTTTCTCTGATATTTATCGTTATTCACCACAAGCAGCGTCAGCTGGTCGATATCCACCTATGAGTCTGTGCCCACTGAACACTTATTGGAACCCCTGGATCCGACAGTGCCTTCCTTTAGTATGATTTTTCAGGACTTTTTATTAGTTTATTAAAATATTGTAAAATAAATATGAAATAAATAAAAATTACACTATTTTAATTTAGAAGACTATCCCCAACCATAGGCTAATGAATTTTATTTATTGTTAAATACACTGATGTGTTAATGTAGGATAAAACTAAATAAGATAGCCCAATTTGTATTTCTTGATATTTTAAACAAATTTTAATATCCATTTTGTAGGGGAGGTCCGGGAAATCCTGCTCACCTAAGCAAATTTGAGTATTGTGAAGTGTCAGTAACGTATAGCCTCAATTAAAAACGACATTGATTGCTTAAATCTATTGTTTATATTAATTGGATAAGTCAACGTGTTCACTTAAAAAACTTTATGATTTAAAGACTCTACCAGCAGCTGCCTGATAGGTTAGATATCTCTGTCCACCAACAACTATTTTCTACTATAATGTGGCAACGTTCTTTTTTTTTGACCAAATACGTCACCGGCGCGTTACTCAGATAGGGTATTGGACACTTTAAAATCACTTAAAAAAAAATATAAAATTATTTTTAGCACCGGATAAAAATACAAATTTTCCAGCTTATAACTCTTAAGATAAACATTACCCTTTCTTTCTTTAATCTATGTAGCAAAACATTTATAAATATTTTAAACCTATAATAGTCCAAGATCCGGCATTAAGAAATATACCCTCATCTGTTAATTAAATGAAATAATATTTTCTAGGCAGATTTTAATATAGTGAATGCAAGTGAACAACATCTGCCAGCGTGGGTCTGCTACAATTAATAATAACTAATTAATTAATAGTTAATTTATTTATAATTGTTACCTTTACATGTTTATTGCATAAATGATCAGCGGTGAAATAGCTTAGTTGGTTAGGTAGCAGCCCGATTTTATTTAATTAAATATGGTAAACATAATTTTGCTAATAGATAAGGGAATAAAAAAATAGAAAAAAATGTTACCCAGTGCGGGATACGAACCCAGAGTGTCGACAAGGCATGCACTGCTCAATGCTGCTACCTATACCGTGGCAAAAACCGGCACCCCGTACCCTTCGTCCGCGGTCTGACCGTCACGCCCATTAGCTACAGTACTTCGAACAAAAAACCAGGACGCCGTAAACAAATTCTTTTCTATAATGCGGATAGTTTGTTTGGAGGCGGATGCGTTTACCCTCAACTAGCTTGCGCACAAACCGGTTTTTTCGCCCATGAAATGTAACTTTTGTTTCGCGCAGGTTATAACATTGGCAGTCCATCGAGATCAGTGGGTTGCACCTAAGGTTATAGTTTATATTTATAAGGTTGCGACATATCCTTAACTTTTAAGCGGTTCGAGGTCGGGGACGCAAGGAAGGTCACTCCACGGAGAAAAGTTGGCAAGACTGGGTAAAATCAAAGCTGATGATTAATCCAGTGGCGTCTAGAATTTGCGCATTTCATTTTGCATTATTTTGGAACGGATATTTGTAGAAAGATGTAATTCCAAATGTTTTTTATTTAAAGTAAAATAATTTACAACTTAATAATAATTAAAAACTGTTGTGTAAACGGTTGTTCTACTAATACAATAAACTGTATCTCTCCGGCACTGAACAACATGGCCGAAAAATGGGAGTTGTGATGTCATAACACGTCAAAGCAATATGGCCGAATGTCGCGACCCTATATAGACCGACTTTGGGTTGCACCTATAATTCAATTTATAAAATAAATTGACTTTCGTCAAAGCAATTAAATTTTATTGTGTATTAAATTTAAACTTAAAATAAATGAGCTATTTTAATTTGTAATTAAATTATTTTCCGTGGGCTGGGCTTACATGTTTTTAAATTATAAAGCAATTAAAACAAACTAAGAAGTCTTTGTAGACAAAATACAAAAAAAGGTAAATTAAAATGTTGCTCTTTAAAATGTTTCCTGTGTATCTTTTGCTCTCTTTAATATCACTGGGTATGTGTTTTGTACCAGTACCATTACCCTTGCCCACATTTGGACTAAATCCAGTTCCAGCATATCCAGGAGTATTTCCAGCATATCCAGCGGCAGTTCCAGCATATCCAGCGGCAGTTCCAGCATATCCAGGAGCAGTTACACCATATCCAGCAGCAGTTCCACCATATCCAGCACCAGTAGATTCAAATTCAAACTCACGCGTATGTCCTTTGAACTCATACTTTGACGACACGTTGCGGGAATGTATAACACAGTATAACCAGTAGATAGTGATAATTTTGCACGATAAATACTTTTTTATTTTATTTTAAAATTAATTAAAGTTATATGTTAAGTTAATAATAACTATTTAATAAAGCAAAATAACAACTTTTAAATAGGAGTTTTTTTACTTCTACAAGACAGTACCGGAAAAGTAATCTTGCCAAATGTACGGTTAATATTTTCTTTTTTTATAAAGGGTTATTTAACGTGGACTAAAGGACAATATTTGTAGCTTTTCAGAAAGGTAGAAAGATAAACGTATAGTATAAACACATTGACGGCCGACCAATTGTATTGTTTCTCCGTCGGTCACGGTGGTTAGCGGAGGGCATTTATGAAAATTCGCTAATATCGCTCGGTATAAAATAGAATTCAGGCTTTTGTATTTGCATATACGTTGGTAAATCAGTACAGAGCACAAACTCTTTTAGGCTTTTGGGCCTGAATGTAGATGGAAAGCTAACATGGGAATCTCATTGTCTCTCTTTATGTAATAAGATTAGTAGTGTGTGTTATGTTATAAGGAACTTAAGGAAAACTGTGTCGACTGGCGTGCTAAGATTGTTGTATTTTGGCTGCGTGCAATCCCATCTTCAATACGGCCTATTGTTCTGGGGCTCTTCCGCCCATATGATTAAAGTTTTCAGAACCCAGAAATGCATAATCAGGTGTATAGACAACGCACATCCACGCTCATCGTGCAAGCCATTATTTATAAAGTACCAATTTCTAACACTTCCATGCTTGTATATTTTTCTGCTGATTACACACATTAGAAAGAATAAAAATCAATTTACCCGTAATAGTGATATTCACTGTTATGATACTCGGAGTTCTTTACAGATACATCAGCCATTTTCTCGATTAAGCGTTTCACAAGCTTCTCCGGTATACATGGGTATTAAGTGTTATAACAAAATTAGTACGCTAGTCGATATAACCTTAAATGAGAGAGGTTTTATTAATAAAATTAAGAAATTTTTAATAATGCACGCGTTTTACTCTGTCGAAGAATTTTTAGAATTTTAGATATTAAGGTGCGACTGATATACATTACTTTTGTCTGGTGAATAGTCCCATATTTATTAAGTTTATTTTGTTACTGTTTAAATTTGATATATATTTTTTATTTTTAATAAGTGACTAGTCTGATAAGTTTATACCAATTGTGTAACCTTTGAGTGATGAATAAAAGTATTTTGATTTGATTTGTTTTTCTTCTTTGAATTTATTTTGTTCTGGGTCGTTGTGCCCTTCTCTATAGTTTTATCATATATTGTATACTATTTTTCATATTAATAGTGGATTTAACTGCACAAGAAATATCATACAGGGTGTCGACGACTTGGCGTTAAAAATTATTTTATCACAATATATTAATGACGGGAAATTTGAAGTTTTAAATTAGTAAGCTGTTGTTGGTAAAAGGACATTAGAACTGCGTTAATATGGAAAATTTTAAGGTAATTATTAGTATCTGGTATTACAATTTGGTGATTTGACGGATTTAACAAAAATAAGAAAGAAATTTCATATAAACATATGTCCAAAACGTCTTAGTTTTTTACTACGGGGTGTTAAATTTTTGTATTTTTTTTAAACATTTAACACACCGTAGGTCAAAAACTAAGACGTATAGGATATATGTTTATATGAAGTTTTTTCTAATTTTATGTTGTAGAATCGCCCCGTAAAGTTTGTCGGTTGAGTTACTGGAGACCCTGTATGTATGTAGGTAATTTGATTGAAATTGATTAAAACTTTGATCTCTATTGGTGCCTAAACGGTGAGGTTTATCGACTTTAATAAAGAGTACGTTATTTTTAAGTTTTTTATTGTATATAAAATGGCGCCCCCAGCTTTGCGATATCTGTCAAAATAAAAGTTATGGTGTAAATAAATTTTAAGTTTTAGATAAAGTTCCCTCTGGCGGTACTTTAAAAAAGTACTTTTATCTTAAAATTTTATAATTTGCAAAACTCGATTTGTGTGCCAAATATCAACTGGATTGGTTAAAAAATAAATGCAATATGGCAAAAAACCAAAATAAAAATTGAACTTTGACGGCTTGTAACTCGAAAAAGAATGACATTTTGAAAAAATATATATGAAGCTCTACCCTTATTTTGTCAAGTAGAATCACCCCCTAAGTTTAGTGATCGATTTTTAAATCACCCTGTATACGGAAATACGGGCAAAAAGTAATTTTATATAAAGTCACATTTTAGTACCTGTCAACAGAGATAAAATGGTATTTTTTCCCCGTCACGAAAAGAAAATATTTTAACAAGTTTTTTGCATCATTATGTATTTGTGTTAACTTAAGTTAAATCATTATATGTGCCAGTGCTTTTTTAAAGTTGTGTAAGCTTTGGTATAATACAACTTGATTAAGAAAAATGGCAACAACTGACCAACTACCGCAAAGACAAAATAAAAAAAAACACATGAACAATATGAAAAATTTATAAAGTTTTATCATTTGGCTAGAAAAACATAATACAGTCTCAATAGTGATATGTATACCTCTATTACATAAGATCTATATTAAAGATTTCCAACACACTGTTGTATTGATGCGATCCAATAAGATCCTGCTGGACATGGATATAGTGGATTCCCGAGTGCTGGTGGTGGTATAACGACTGGATATCCTCGATATCCTGGATAAGGATTTATTACTTGTCCATTGCTGACAGCTACTGATATCACTAACAATGCGATAGATAGAATTAATTTTATAAACGCCATTTTAGTTTTAATAATGAAATTAACAACTTTTTGGTGATCTTAACCTTGTCGGCTTAACACTAGAAATACCAAGTAAAATCAGTTAATATTTTAATGTAAATTATAATACTTTTATAAACATTATTGCTTTAAATAATTAATTAAGTAATAAAAAATAGAAATTCCTGATTACTAAATATACAGAATGTTAAAAAAAAATTGGCTGGTTATAATACTTTAATAAATAATAGTTTAAAAAACTAAAAAACACGCTTTTATATGCAACCGAACTAAAAATTAGAAAATAATTTTTCATTACAAAGAGTTTGTCACTTCAGAATAAAAGCGTGGGGTGCTTAATATAATAAATGTTATAATTATTCTATTTGCAAATATCTATGGGGGAAAAGTTATGAAAAAATAGTAAAATGCACCCCACGCTTTTATTCTGAAGTGACAAACTCTTTGTAATGAAAAATTATTTTCTAATTTTTAGTTCGGTTGCATATAAAAGCGTGTTTTTTAGTTTTTAAACTATTATTTATTTTTCATTTTTAGTTCGATATATCAATTAGTTTTTTAAAAATAAATGCTCCAGTTTATTTACTAAAAATTCCTTCGCCATTTTGTCAAGAGACACAGAGGATCTGTAAAGGAATTTATTTATCCTGGCGGTCCTAATCAGGATAACGGGATACTGTTTTTAAATTATTGCATTGTCATCGGTCCTTGATACGTGTGCAAAATTTCAAAGAAATTGAATCGCTGGAAGTTGGTAAAAATAAGGCTCAAAGATTCCGTTACATAGATAGATAGATAGATAGTTACAACCCAAGCTAATAAAAGCGTGTTAATAAAAACTGTATGTGGGATGTGGATCTTTCAATCAACGCAGTAAAAGAGCAAAGAAGTAACCAGAACTAACCTAGGATTGCCGCCACAGGGCAGCGCCGGATTTGGGCTTTGGCGGTCCATAGGCAGAGCATGTGGTGGAGGACCTCAAATTGTTAGTGGTTAACTGTTGAAAGTTTTTATTAGAGTCAAGTTAAAGAACAGAGCAACTAACCTAACGTTTATTTAAAATTAAACAAGAGTACAAGCTAAATTATGAGTCTGATTTTCACATTAATAAACGGATCGATAAAGGTGCTTGCTCGCCCACTTAGGCGAGGCGTCGCGACGAGTCAAAATTCCTCCGGACAAGTTTACATAATGTAGGTTATCTATGGTTTACATCACTGATCTCGATGGATTGCTAATGTTATAGCCTGCGCGAAACAAAAGTTACATTTCAGGGGCGAAAAACCGGTTTTGGACGCAAGCCAGTTGAGAGTAAACACACCCGTACCCAAACAAACAATTCGCATTATAAGAAATAATTTGTTGACGGCCAGGGTTGCTTTCCAGTGACGAAAATTTTTGTGCGTCACGCTCCAGGGCTTGAAGCTCTTCAACTGCTCTAAAAAGTTAGTCACTGGAACGCATCCTTAGACAAGGACAGAGAAATACTTTAAGAAATTTTAAAATTTCGTTGTTTTTAACCTTTCTTGGCTTTATAATAATAATCTTTTTTAATATCTAATTCCATTTTAAATAAATAATTTTAAAAATCCATCCTTAACCATAAAAAAACACGTTTGAAGCACAAAAACCAAAAGAGGGGTTGGTGCATGAGGAGCAAGGGGAAAGAAAAACGGAGTAGCTCAGGTGCATAACACTTTCCGTCACTGGAACGCCATAAAGTAGAACGAAATGCTCCTGAGCTACTCGGGAGCGCTCTATTTGCGTCACTGGAAAGCCCCTCAGGACGCCGTCTGTTCGAAGTACGGTAGCTAATGAGCGTTATGGTCAGACCGCGGACGCAGGGTACGGGGTGCCGGTGTTTGTATTTTGCCACGGCTTTTAAGTGCGCATGTCCGTCCATCTACTGCGCGCGGTAGTAAAAATCCGAAAAATGCTTCTTGCCACTAGGGATCCAAAGTCGATTGATGAGATAAGGTCACGACATTCGCCATATTGGCTAGCGCGGCTGTGACGTCAAGTAGGGCCATTTTCGGCCATGTTTGATTTTAGGCAGATCAGTGGCGTAGAATTAAGGAGAAAACAAAAAGAACTGTATGTTGTAAACAAAATTTATTGGATTATTTTAATAGGCATAACTTAAAACAAAAACATAAATGTGGTTTAAATATTGAAAATTAAAAATTATCAAAGCGACGACAGGACGATGAGGTACCTGGCAGAGCAAAACATTTTCCATGGTTCCTTATGTCAAAAACCATTTTATAAACTTTGTATACAATTTGTCCGCTAATGAATGGTACACAGAAAAACCACAGATTCCTTATGGCAAAATATTAAGATTTAACCAAACATGCCTAATATCCAAAAGTTTATAATAAGGAAGATACGGGGGTGTCATAGTAAAAAGAAAAAGTTATTTTATTTCGATAAATGTTCCCCCTTTTTAAATATCTTAATAAAACGGTATCTCGGGGTTTTTAAACGTTAGCTTTTCAGATCGAATATTAATTTTTGTGTGTAGACTAGAGGGCGATGGGTACACTATTTAAAATTCTCTAAAACTACCCAATTTTTCTGTTTGTATGTAAACTAGTAAGCTTCTCTATGCTTTCTACACAAAAAAGGTATACTTGGTAAGAATCGGTCTTGACAACCGATTTTAAGGTATTCACGTTTTAGTTGTTCAGTGCACCCGAAAGTATGTACCTTCAATAACATCGTATTAGCTATAATTATTACTGCTCAGATATAGATAGCTGATAGCTAAAAACTCCTGGATAACGAGTTTTATTAAAATGTTTAAAACATATCAGAAATTATCGAAATGCATGAATAAAAAATATTTATATCCCTTTAACACCCCGTATCTTTCCAATCATTAACTTTTGGATATAGGTATGTTTGTTTAAATCTTAAATGGGTATTTTCGCATAAGAAATCTGTGGTTTTTCTGTGTACCATTAATTGTATATGTATATAAAAACACGAATGACTGAAAACTATTCGACTAAACACTATCAAAATCTCTAAAATAAAACGAGTCCGAACCAATAATATGTGAAGTCTCTAAACTAACCAAAAACATTAACAACTGAAAATCCTTGCAAAATATACAACCAAAATGAAAATGGCAAATTTCCACAGTTTTACCAAAGCTTCGACAACGCACGACTCTGTCATCAGCTGATAATGCTACCAACTTTGAACAGAACTGCCAACCGAAATCGTAATTCTCACACCCTCACGTCCCTGACAAAAGCTACCCCCGGTCTTGCTTATGTCTAAACCCCTTCTCATAAAGAAACTCTGCTAGGGATCTAAATGTAGGTTATCTATGGTTTACATGTATTTAAATGGTTTCATTTAAGAGGATGCCGTAGCACGTTAAACTGAGCTAAAACGCGATTCTCTGCCGTTTTTAAAATATTTGTTTTGGAAAAAAGTTGTATATAGAAAAGTTTCTTTAAATGATCCAAAGATTATC
Organism: Listronotus bonariensis; assembly: GCA_014170235.1. Lineage (NCBI taxonomy): Eukaryota > Metazoa > Arthropoda > Insecta > Coleoptera > Curculionidae > Listronotus > Listronotus bonariensis. Next base: position 78,697 of record JACEGR010002565.1, on the reverse strand, counting down.
GGAAAGTTAATTGATTTTTGGTAATGTAAATAATTAACACATAAAATTTCCTAAAATTACAAAACCGTAAAAATAACCAACTTTCCGATAATCTTTAGATCATTTTAAGAAACTCTCCTATATACAACTTTTTTCCAAACAAATATTTAAAAAACGGCAGCGAATTGCGTTTTAGCTCAATTTAACGTGTTACGGCATCCTCTTAATTACATGTAAAACAACTCGGCGAATTTTCTCTGGACGCGACGCTTCGTCTAAGTGGGCGAGCACCTAATGTTGAAGTCTGTTTCCCTCAAAAGATCATTTTCTTAACTAAGGAGAGCCGAAATGTTTAATCTGTTCTCGAGCATGGAACTTCGGAGTTAATTTTTATAAGCTTCAACAGTTTTAAAAGGAACTTTCAGCCGTACAATTTATTACCATTAGTGTGAGATGAATTCTCAGAATTACCTTAACATTGGAAAAGCACCCTTTAACATTGTTTTTACCTCCTTTTGGCTGCAGACAAAATATCTTGATCAGAAATAATTGTTAAATTTTTCAAAAATATAAATCGTTTATTTAGAAGTGAGTACGCGTCCATTCTCTTCTGCAGAGCGGTAATGGGCTAGTCGACCACTTTGATGTAGCTTTGAGTCCTAAATTTGTCCGAGGGTGACAACTGAACTCTCGAAGTTTGTGGGAAATCTAAAGTGGACCGGAGCCGAAGATGAGGCTTTCGCTGACTTTGATTGTCCCAATAGGTATATCATCCCAAAAACTGTATACAGTGTCCCACCGGGAACTGCTGCGATCGATTTCTCGAAAAGTACGCTTTAAAACATTTTGAAAATTTGGTAACAATATAAAGTCAGTGGGGGACATATAACTAAAATATTTTGACATGTATACCTAAATTGTCAGATCTGGATCAAGGTTTTCTTTTCTTGTAAACCCCAAAGGTCAATTTTGGGACCTTGTAATAATACTAATATGGATGGGAGGTACTTAATTCAAAAAATAATTAACAGTTTAAAAAACTAAAAAAACACGCTTTTATATGCAACCGAACTAAAAATTAGAAAATAATTTTTCATTAAAAAAATATTGTCAATTCCTAGTAAAAAGCGTGGGGTGCATTTTACTATTTTTTCATAACTTTTCCATCATAGATATTGGCAAATATAATAATTATAACATTTAATATATTAAGCACCCCACGCTTTTTACTATGAATTGACAATATTTTTTTAATGAAAAATTATTTTCTAATTTTTAGTTCGGTTGCATATAAAAGCGTGTTTTTTAGTTTTTTAAACTATTAATTATTTTTCATTTTTTAGTTCGTTATATCAATTAATTTTTTAAAAATAAATGCCCCAGTTTATTCACTAAAAAATTTTTCGCCATTTTGTCAAGAGTAGCAAAGTTTGGAATGTTGCCAACAGATGGCAACCCACTAAAAAATTTTTTCGCCATTGAGTAGCAAAGTTTGGAATGTTGCCAACAGATGGCAACCCAGGTGTTGTTTTTATAATATAATGGATTTTTTTTTCTGGCGATCCAAACCAGGATAACGGGATACTGTTTGCAGATTATTGCATTGTCATGGGTCCTTAATACGTGTGCAAAGTTTCAAAGAAATCGAATAGCTGGAAGTTGGTTAAAATTAGGCTCAAAGATTCCGTTACAAACATAGCCAGATGGATAGATAGATTGATAGATAGATAGTTACAATCCAAGTTAATAAAAGCGTGTTAATAAAAATAAATAAACTCCTCGAAATAGATATAATTGCAAAATTTCATCACCGTTTCTGTTTAATAGTTCAACGAAATTTTTTTTTAATTAACATCAGTTTGTAAAATAATCGTTCTGACTTTTCACTGACCAAGCCGTACGGAGGGCTTTGGGGGCAATTGCCCCCAATCCCAGACAGGGTTTAAATAGGTTTTTCGGCAAAAACGGGGCTGTAAATACAGTAATAATAATCCCCGCCCCTCAGAAGACAAATATATGTGTAAAGGTTTTGTCTTTTATACTTTGTGAAAGATGAGGAATTTTTTGCTCCACCATTTATTTTTTTTATCTTTATTACATCTCACGAAGGCTTATGCCTAAATACCAGTGTACCGTGAGTGCCGGGTTAGTGGATGTTTAAATCAATATTGTCGAGTTCCGTCAACGTTATCCAAACACTGAAACATGCAGTTGCATTTCACAGCACCTTTTAGACAACGCGGTAGTGCCACCACGGACGTTATTTTTAAATAACTGCTACCTAGAAATGGCAGAATACTACACAGTGGTTTGCCATTGCCAACTGTGAGGTGACGAGCTATTAAAAATCCGATGTCCGACTCCGAGATTCGAACCCGGATCGCTGCGGTAAGAGGCTGACACGCTAGCCACTACACCACTGCTTACTAAATGCTCTTTTTTTATTCTTGGCCCCCACCGCCAAAACCCATTTTTGCGTATGGGCCTGCCACTCATACAAGCATTACCAAAAGAATGTCTAAACTTACTGAAAAATTGAAAAATTATCTTTTAGGTTCTTTGTTTTTACACAATTTTTATATAATTTAAACATTTTAGTGGTACACTATTTGTTTTCATTAAAATTCTTAGGACAATAGGTTTCTATGTAATTATGGAGATGAATGTGCAAAAAAAAATTATTACTTGATTGTATATTTTTTTGCTTGAATTTGCGCCCACGATCTGACGCCTAATCCGTTGCTTCGCGTTTAATTCGGCAAATAAAATAGGTTTTTATTTAAAAAAAAACTGCAGATCAGAGTTGGGTAGTATTCGAATACTCGGTATTCTGAATAGTATTCAGAATACATTTGTCTCGTATTCGAATACTATTTGAATAGATCTATTTGTTTGGTATTCGACCGAATACTTTTTTGGTCGGTAATCGGTATTCGAATACCGGTATTCGAATACTGATATTCGAATACCGGTATTCGAATCGTGATATTGAAATCCTGATTTTAAATACTGTTTGATTATGTTTATTATTATTATTTCTCACCCATCTTAAGCGGGTTAAAACATGTTCGCGATGGTTTTGCCGTCGACGGGGTTAAATTTAGTCATTATAAAAGTGCGAGACAGGCCGCGTATTAGAAACGAAATTGGATTACGTCTGCATTTGTGCAGTAGTGTTATTCTATTTTATAATAAGTGGTTATATACCTTTTATCACTTGTGTGTAGGGCATATAATACAGTCCCGAAATCTTCGGAATTAAATTCCCCTTTTAAAGTCCCGGAATTTTCGGGATCAATAAATTAATTTTATTTTCATTCACAGTAAAAATAAAAAGTCAGCCATTTTTATTTCCCAGCTGCCTTTGATCAGGATTTGGGTCGGTCTTAGTGCAGCAGTGGAAAATATGTATTTGTATTTTTTGACAATTTAAATGTTATTTACACTGGGTGTCCATTAACTTTACCGACAAACTTTAAGGTAAGATTCTCCAACAGAAATTGAGAAAACACTTTATATGAACATATACACCAATTTTAGGCGAAGAACCAATTCTAAAACAGTATTTACCAATCGGTTATGTTGACAATTAAATGCATTATACGTCAAAGATATCACCAATTATTACCACGTTTATCATTGGTTGCACGCCTAAAATTGATAATATTTTAAACGTCCTACTTTTGAAACAGCATTTTTTTACAATTATTTAAAAATGCGAATACTTTTTAAGAAAAAAAAGGTACGCCGGGTACGCCACTGCATTTTTCTCACAAAAAAATATTTAAAAAAGAGGGTTGTTTCTTTTTGATTTTTCTTCTATTTGCTCTTCAAAATTTTTTGAATACTTAACCTGGTATTCATGAATACGGAGTGTTCGAATATTTTTTTTCTTGGTATTCGAATATATTCAGTATTCGAATACTCTTTTACGGTATTCGTATTCGTATTCGAATACCGAAATTTAGTATTCGACCCAACTCTGCGGCAGACTCAAGCAGGCAGAGAAATACACAGGGCCGTGCCTACCGGGTGGAGCAAGTGTTGCAAGGCTCCAGGGCGAAAAATTTTGAAATAAAGGGCGGAAAGTTTCAGATGGAAAAGGGGGTATAAACATTTTGAAGTGGTCCTACGTGTATGTGTCGCAGGTAAATGGTTATTTTAGGCCAATGCCTTCTGTCTGAGCAAATGGTATTTTTTTATTTTTAAATCCTGCTAGGGAAATGTCATTTGCCTAGCCAATTACCATTTAATTTTATTTGCCACAGCAAACAAATAAATATAGAAATATTTGCATGGTAAGTACTGGTTGGTTATTTTGTTTTATTTCTTGATAGAGCAAATAAAAAAAAGATTTAACTAACCAAAACTAAACATGAACGCCCCAATGTGATAGTTTTTTATGACCATAGCCCTTCGAACCAATTGTAACATTAACCTTAGTTTTCTCAAGCAACCATAACCAATGACAGAAATAAATATTATACACTTTTAATTACTTTTTACGTTTTTTCTTTATATAGTTTCAAAAATATGTTTTACCGATTTTTTCAGTTTTTCTAAGTAATATTTTCGCGATTTTAAGCCAACGTGTATATCCTACGGCAAATTTTGTTATAGATTTTGGTATTTCAGACAAAGCAAAAACTTTTATAAAGAATAACTTTTACAGGTATACCGGGTGAAAACCTTTAATATATCCATAACCTAACTTTTTGGTTTTGGAGAAAATGGCGTTTGAAAATGTCTAAAGGACAGCACAATATGCAGTTTTATGGAAAAACTAAACATAACAAAAATTTAAAATGCTAAAAAAAGACTTTGTATTTAGAGACCACTATAAAATTACTTTTTGTTTAACCGAAAGTACTGTAAAATTTGAACTTCTAAGTATGATAACCCTGGTAATTTTAATGGTACACCCTATATATTTTTAAGATTTAAATTCTTTAAGCTATTCCTGATATAAAATCTATAATATACCCATAACCTATCTTTTTTAGTTTTAGGGAAAACTGCGTTTGAAAAGGTCCAGACGACGACACAATATCCATGAACCTGTTAATTCTGAGGTCGTTTGGACCTTTTCAAACTTCGTTTTCTCTAAAACTTAAAAAGATAGGTTATGGATATATCATAGGTTTTATATCAGAAATAGCTTAAAGAATTTAAATCTTAAAACGCATATAGGGTGTTCCATTAAAATTAACAGGGTTATCATACTTGGAAGTTCAAATTTTACAGCACTTCCGGCTAAAGGAAGTAGTATTATAATGGTCTCTAAAGGTAGAGTCTTTTAAAGGAACTATTTTAAGCATTTTTAATTTTTGTTATATTCATTTGTTTTCCTATAAAACTGCATAATGTGCTGTGGTTTGGACATTTTCAAACGCCATTTTCTGAAAAACCAAAAGAATTAGGTTATGAATATATCAAAGGTTTTATATCAGGAATGACATGTAGAATTCAAATCCTAAAAATATACAAGGTGTTCCATTTAAAATATCAAAGTTATATTACTTCCGGTTAAACCGGAAGTAATACACAGATGCTATTATATCTAAAATGGGCATCTAGTGATACAATATAATGTTCCAAAATTTGAAAACTATACGATTGCACTGAAGAAAATAAATTTCTGGATAATAATTTCGTTGTCACCCTGTATATGTATAGTTAAGTCTATCCGTGAACACACTGTATGGTAATACTGTATGGTTATAATATGAGTTTTTAACATTATTCTTTTTTTTCTGTCACAAAAAAAAAAAAGTGTATTATATACGGAAAAAATTTTAGATTATAGCTCTCGGCTTTTTGTCTCCCTTCGCTTCGCGTCGGTAGACAACACAACTATGAGCTGAAATCTAAAACTTTTTCCCTTGTATAATTTATAACTATAAATACACCTTACCTCAAGATTTGTTAAAATATAAAAATCCAAAAATATTAACTATTTACACTTGCCAAAAATGTTAAGATTTATTCGATATTTTTGGGTAAAATAAATATAATAGTCACAATAGTTGTATTTATACCTTTATTACATAAGATCAAGATTAAATATTAACTTGTCGCACACACTGTTGTATAGTTGCCAACCAATAAGTTCCCAATGGGCATGGACGAGGAGGATACCCGGCAAATGGTGGTGGTGGTATTACTCCTGGATATGCTGGATATCCCGGATATGGATATACTGGATTAGGATACACTACTTGTCCATTGCTAACAGCTAATATTATCACCAACAATGCCAGAGATATGATGGATTTTGTGAACGACATTTTAGCTTTTATAATGAACTTAATAAATTATTGGTAACCTTAACTTTGCTGGTTTAACACTTTAAATACCAAGTAAAATCAATTAATATTTTTATATACGGCATTAAATATTTTATAAACCTTATTGGTTTAAAAATTTAATTAAGTGATAGATATTAAAAATATTTAATTAATAAATATACAGAGTGTTAAAAAAAATTAGGAATGATTTGTGTCCTCGTAATAGCTAGGCACGTACAGGGTGGGCCAAATTCGACGCTTTTGATAGAAAACTCATGTTTTTGCACATTTTACAGAAAAACTGACCCCCATTTGTGGGACTCAAATTTCAAGCCAAATTTACTAGTGAAAACAGCAATTCGCTATTTTGCGTCGTTTACTATCTACAGCGTTTTTCTAATTTCTTGCGTTTTCTTTAATCCTTCATAACTTTTTTATTTTTAAATATTTTTTAATTCTGTAAAAATATTTCTAAAGCAACTTTTGTGCAGATTGCAGATATTATTTTATTTATTTTTTCTAGTGTTGTGCATTCTTGATTTATTTATTTATTTTTGGTAATTTTATATGGAGCACCCTGTATATTTTTCACTATGAAACTGGTTTAAAAATTACCGTTTTAAAAATGTGTCACACTTTATATTTCTTCTTAGCAATTTCTGAGATATTGCATATTTTGTCATTTATAAGTGATATTGGTTAGATAGTAGGCCATAAAAATAGTAATTATGTTTTACTTTAACCTATCTTGTTATAACTTTTGTTTTTATAGACTGCAATGACGGGAAACCATTTTTATTAATAATTTAATAACGCAAATAGGGATTATTTTTTACCCCTATTTGCGTTAATAAATATTATTAAAAATTATTTCCCGTCATTGCAGTCAATAAAAACAAAAGCTCTAACAACATTGTTTAAAGTAAAACATAATTACTTTTTCATAGCTCAATATCAGTCATAAATGACAAAATATGCAATATCTCCGAAACGGCTGAGAAGAAATATAAAGTGTAACACACAAAAGTTATAAAGGGTAAAAAAACGCAAGAAATTAAGAAACACGCTGTAGCGAGTAAACGACGTTAGATAGCGAATTGCGGTTTTCACTAGTAAATTTGGCTTAAAATTTAAGCCTCGCAAATGGGGGTAAGTTTTTTTAAAACCTTCAAAAACATGAGTTTTCTATTAAAAGCGTCGAATTTGGCCCACCCTGTACAATGTTCAGGGTGTCAAGATTTCGTGGCAATTGCAGTGTATCTTGGTTATTATTAGAGATAAAGGTCGCATTTAGGAGAACTCAGCCGCTTTACCGCTAAGTAAGCGTCAAAATAAAAGCCATACTATTGGTTTAATTTGACATTTTTGACAATCCGCTTACCTAACGGCTAAGCAGCTAAGTACACCGATTGGACCCAAAGACTTGCGGTTTTCGCGAACTGTTGGTACTTTTGGATGAAACGAAACATGTCAATAAAATATTTTTAATGGGCATTTTAGTTTTTGACATACAGGGCGATTTTTTTATTTTTTGACCCCCTCGTCAGTTGTCTTTAGTAATAACCAAGATACCGTGCAATTGCAAAGGAAATCCCGACACCCTCTACAGGTTGTTTGGATGTTGTTGGAATTACGGGATGTCTATTCCAAAAATTTATGGTTTTCGAAATATTTATTATTTAATATTTATTTTTTCTAACCCTGCTGTTAAGTACGGTTAAGTACAGGAGGCGCTTTTGCGATAACTTTGCAGGGTATAGCGAAAACTAAAGCCTGGTTCATAAGCTTGCGAAACGAGATTTGCGAATGGCAAATCGTGTTCTGATTGGTCAATTTGTAACGAAACATTCGAAAGTCGTTACAAATTGACCAATCAGAACAAGTTTCGCAAATCGCATTTCGCAAGCTTATGAACTAAGCTTAAGAGAGATATGTAGATCAAATTTGATTGCACAATCTCGGTTTCGATTTTTAAACCAAATTTAGTGGTAAAAGTAAATCATAACCAAAGTGTTTAGAGACAAAGTGACCCGATTTTAATATGACAGTAAACAGCTGATATTGTGACGTCATGGAGGTCCTTTTTTAATCCATTTTAAAATTAAAAATATAATTTATATAATTGTTAAAGTCTTTTTATTTCACTATTTACTTACAAATATATACACGATTAACACATTTTCACAAAACAATAAAGAAATAACATTTTTTTTTAAATAATACCCTTAACGTCACATCTATCGGCTGTGAAATAAAAAGTTAGGCCACCTTGTCTCCAAACACCTTTAATCATGACTAATTTAATTAGTTTTGAAGATACAGATTTAAATTTTGTGAATTTGGCCGGGCACTTGTAACTTGCTTGATATTAGAGATAGAAAAGAAACATAAATAAGATTTTTTAAGGATTTTCACGTAGAATTTAGTTGATTTCTATATTTTTTCCATTAACTTTTATTATAAAGTTATTACACAAAGTTGGGTTTCTTACCATTAAAAAGTTTCGGAAATATGACCATTGTCCGGAGTATTTTAAAATTAAATACCCAGTGTATTGTATTTATATTAAAAAAATATTTCAAAAAACTTTAACAAAATAGCACATTTTATATGTCTATCTCTTATAGTTCCAAAAATGTGGCCTATTTTTCGCTTTTTAGTTTATTACTGTTAAATCGGTAAACATACAATAAAAACAAAGTCGGTCTATATAAGGTCACGACATTCGGCCATATTGCTTTGACATGTTATGACGTCGGCCATGTTGTTCATTGCCGGAGATATACAGTTTATTGTATTAGTAGAACAACCGTTTACACAACAGTGTTTAATTGTTATTAAGTTGTAAATTCTTTTACTTTAAATAAAAAAACATTTGGCATTACATCTTTCAACAAATATCACTTCCAAAACAATGCAAAATGAAATGCGCAAATTCTAGACGCCACTGGATTGATATTCAGCTTTGATTTTTACCCAGTCTTGCCAACTTTTCTCCGAAAAGTGCCCGACCTCGAACCGCCTAAAAGTTGAGAATATGTCGCAACCTTATAAATATAAATTAACCTTGGAAAAAACACAGACTACAGTAAAAAGCACAGGCACGTGTAATTTGGTTGGTTTGATGAAAATAATTCCCCAAGGTTGTCGATTCTGAATGCGCTCTTTTATTATCGAGCATATTCCCTACCTAGAGGCAGCTTTTCCTGAGTTGTTTTTTACGGGTCCACCGCGGAAGTTCACTCTGTTAAATAAAAAAGAATTTTTAAAATCGATCCACATACAAAAAACAACATACAGGCGAATTAAAAACCTCCTTCCTTTTATGCTTTAGAACCGCCCCAGAACGACACCGTAAGTGTTCCTTTTATAGTGGAGTTGTTCTGCAGAACCGTTCTATTACCTCTTCCCTTGCCTCTCATGCACCATCATCGAAGGAGGTGCACGAAGTGTTCTGACACTAATGACATATGCCAAAAGGCAAATAGTAAAAATACTTGGTTATATTTGAAAAATATAAGTAATTTACTGTGGTTAAATAATTAACCCAAAAAAATAATATAAACCACGGATGACTAAAACAAAAAGCAAACAAAGAACCACAAATCTGTAAAATCTTATAAATGTCATGTCAACGGGCACATCCCACTGTTTTGTGGTGTTCCTTTTAAAACTGTTTTATCGGTTCTGAAGAACGGTACTACAAGTTAAAAGGATACACCAATTATTGTACGTGTCAAAGAACATCATATATATATATATATATATATATATATATATATATATATATATATATATATATATATATATATATATATATATATTTTTAATTTTCAAAGTTGTGAAGTGGGTAAAATGCGCAAATCTTCGTCAGGAGTGGGATATAGGGGTAAGTCCGACGTTAGATTTGTACGACATAATTATTGTACGTGTTAAAGAACATCATATATATTTTTTTATTTTTCAAATTTGTAAAGTCATAGATAAACTACATTTAGATCCGCAGTGGCAAGAAGCATTTTCGGATTTTTACGACTTCGCGCAGTGTGTGGACGAACATGCGCACTAAAAATCAGTGGCAAAATACAAACACTGGCACCCCGTACCCTTCGTCCGCAGTCTGACCGTAACGCTCATTAGCTACCGTACTTCGAACGGAAAACCAGGACGCCGTCAACAAATTCTTTCCTATAATGCGGATAGTTTGTTTGTCGCCGGGTGCGCTTACCCTCAACTGGCTTGCGCACAAACCGGTTTTTCGCCCATAAAATGTAACTTTTGTTTCGCGCAGGTTATAACATTGGCAATCCATCGAGATCAGTGGGTAAAGTGGGTAAAATGGGTAAAATGCGCATATCTTCGTCAGGGGTAGGTTATAAGATACAAGGTAAGTCCGACCTTATATTACGACGATATAATTATTGTACGTGTCAAAGAAAATCATATGACTTTTTTAAATTTTTTAAAGTACGTATCAATATGAAGATAATATAAATTTTTTAAATTTTTCAAAAATGTGAAGTGAGTAAAATTTGCATATCTTTATCAGGAGTGGGTTATAGGAGTAAGTCCGGCGTTAGATTTTGACGGTATAATTATTGTGCGTGTCATAGAAAATCATATAAACTTTTATAAATACCCTTTCATTACCGAATATTTGACGATGGCTATATTTCCGAAAATATTAAAAATTAAATATATTAAATGTGACATTTTTGTACCGCCTCGCTCTCTTGCCAATCGTCGGGCTGTGGGGGATTTATCGCTTTTTTATAGGTACTTTCATGGCTTCTGTTTTGAAGAATTGTCCAGTATAGTTCCTCCACTCATGGTTCCCACCAGAAAAACTCGTGGTGCTGCGCGTATGCATCCCTATACGGTTCAACTGGACAGGCCCCGAACTTCCCACTTTGTTCTTTATATATTCTTTTATACCTAGAGTTTCTAGAATGTGGAACCTGCTGCCCGCGGAGATCTTTCCTTCCCCTCCAAATCTTCAAGTTATTAAGTCCCGTGTCAACAAACTCCCTCTTACCTCGCTTAAGACACCCACGGTACGTAAGTATTTAGGCTTTTAGCCATCGTGGTTAGTCCAAAGAAAAAAAATTATATACTTTTTCATAATTTAGGTAGCAAGCAACAATGGTTAATGTAATTTACATATACTTTCTTATACGTATTAAGATAAAACATTTAATTCAATCAAACACCCCTGTACACTAAAACGGAAATTTTTACGAAACGTTTGGATAAAACCGTAATTTTTAATAGCGAAATAGTAAATGATGGTTTTTAGTTCGAAAAATCACATTTATAAATGTAAAGTGTATCGTTTAAAAAGTTTAAAGGTAAATATTTTGCCCATAAAAAAATATAGTCGATGATGGCAGCTCAAGGACGAAACGTTGAATCCTAAATTTAATTTAAAATATCTCTTTAAATAAATTGCCTTAATTTAACCAACCTTGCATCTCGGTCAATTTTTGATTTTCAGGAAAAACACTTTTTGCCACTTTCACCCCTGAACTGCAACTCTCTAGCTAATCTTAAATGGAAAGACGGGTCAGGTGCTACCTTATTTTAAAGGTCTCTTAACTCTGATTTTAACTGACAAGTTTGAAGTCTCTGCTAATATTTCAGTGGGTATGACAGCTTGTCCAAATTTAGATTTTAATTTTTTTAAGTACAATATTAAAATACCTGTAAGAGCAAGCTTCTTAAAATTAAGGGGATATAATAAGGGTTAAACGATCTTCAAAATAATAAATAAGTTAAGGGTGTGATTCACCCCCAAAATTTAAGAGTGAATCACACTCTTGCTTCTTTTTCTTCTTTTGGTGCCATATCTGTCTTCAGACGTTGGCTATCATCATATTGACAACATCGTGAAATATTTCCTTGTCAGCAGCTGCGCGATACAGACCCACCACTCAAAGTCCCATCCACTGTCTTATATTGCGCAGCCAAGAGAACTTCTTACTTCTCTTGACCTTTCCCTGAATAATGAGTCGTAGCTACACCCATGCTAGAAAGATTAATTGATATCTTATTTTGAGTTTAAAGTAGCTTCCTCTTACAGGTAATTTAATACTGGGTGACTTAAAATTTTGTTATACTAAACGTCAATAGTAAAAATGCCACGGCATCATCAGTTCTGTCTCACTTTCAATTATTCCCCTTTTTGTTGCTCGCACACTATTTAAACGACGCGTTTAGACAGCAATAGTTGATTGCCGTCCTTATTTTTATGACGCTTGTGGCTCTTTTACTATTAAATAGATCTTTACAATTTATTTTTCTTTTTTAAGTACTTTACTTTTATACAAAGTTTTTACTATTGTCAAATCATTAAATTCTGACTGAACAGAACAACTGAATGTTAGAAATGCAACTTAGCTAGTTCTGACATTAAAAGGAGATTGAAAAGTTAATTTTTTACCTATACTTTGGCCACTATAAATAAATAGGTTTGTTCCAGCAGAATGTTGGAAACATTTTAGCAACAATCGTAAAACGCAGAAATTGTTACAAACATTAGTCAGAAATGTTGGCAACAGTTTTCTGCTGGAACGAAAAATAAACAAGGCGTGCATACTGCTTATACGTCAATACAAGAAAGGATATGTTAAAAATTGTCAGTAATGTTTGAAGAAAGTTTGCAAACTTTTCAAACAGTTTCCAACATCCTAAAACTACTGCTGGAACAACAAACAATTGTATTATGTTTGAAACATGGCACTGCTAGAACGACAAATTTGACGTGCGCAGAATCCGAATGGTTGCAAACATTTCTAATAGCTTACTGGAACAAACCTAATATAGAATACCTAGTAAGTAACTCCGGTTACTCTAAGTGGCTTTCCAGTGACGCAAATAGAGCGCTCCCGAGTAGCTCAGGAGCATTTCGTTCTACTTTATGGCGTTCCAGTGACGGAAAGTGTTATGCACCTGAGTGGCTTTCCAGTTACGCAAATAGAGCGCTCCCGAGTAGCTCAGGAGCATTTCGTTCTACTTTATGGCGTTCCAGTGACGGAAAGTATTATGCACCTGAGCTATTCATTTTCTTTCCCCTTGCTCCTCATGCACCAACCCCTCTTTTGGTTTTTGTGCTTCAAACGTGTTTTTTATGGTTAAGAATGAATTTTTTAAATTATTTATTTAAAATGGAATTAGATATTAAAAGAGATTATTATTATAAAGCCAAGAAAGATTAAAAACAACGAAATTTTAAAATTTCTTAAAGTATCTCTCTTTCCTTGTCTAAGGATGCGTTCCAGTGACTAACTTTTAGAGCAGTTCAAGAGCTTCAAGCCCTGGAGCGTGACGCAGAAAAATTTTGTCACTGGAAAGCCACCCTGAGCTACTTTTTCTTTCCCCTTGCCCCTCATGCACCAACCCCTTTTTTGGTTTTTGTGCTTCAAACGTGTTTTTTTATGGTTAAGGATGGCTTTTTAAAATCATTTATTTAAAATGGAATTAGATACTAAAAGAGATTATTATTATAGAGCCAAGAACGGTTAAAAACAACGCATTTTTAAAAATTCCTAAAGTATCTCTCTTTTCTTGTCTAAGGATGCGTTCCAGTGACTAACTTTTTAGAGCAGTTCAAGAGTTTTAAGCCCTGAAGCGTGACGCACAAAAATTTTCGTCCGGAAAGCAACCCTAGTTTTAAACCAATAAAATACATTTTTCATCATGGTAACTGCGGTTACTGACTTTGTAAACCAATGAAATACATTTTTTGTTGTCTAAATTCATAGTAAACAGAGTATAGCTAACTCAAAATCACAAAAAGTCGAGTTACCTAGTTGTAGTATTAAGGGCACGTTAGGCACGATATTATACATTAAAAAAATAAAAATTATAATTTTGACAAGCTGTCATATAAACGGAAATAATAGCAGAGACTTGGCAGTTGTTGTAGAGTCAAGAGACCTTCAAAATAAGGTATCTCTCGACTCCTCTTTCTATTTAAGATTTCGGGGTGAGTCTTTCCCTTGCTAGACGGTTGCAGTTCAGGGGTTGAAAGTAGCAAAAAAATGTTTCCCGCTAAAATCAAAAATTTACCTGGTCCGAGCGTTTTTCCTTAAATGACCTGGAGTGTCCAAAATAAGCTCTGTTTTGTTTTCAAATGGCTACCCTGAATGTAAAAAATGCTGGTTGGTTAAAAATCAACAAAATATTTTTTGAAAAAAAATCGACCAAAATTTAAACTTAAAAAAATATATGTATTTTATAATGCAGTAGAACAAAACATTTCTTAAGAATAAAAGCGTTAAAAATAATTTCCTTATGATATACAGGAAGATTTGGAGATATTATAAGGATATTTTGACAAATAAATAAATCAATGCCCGATTGACGTAATAAAAAAAAACATAATTTGAAATTTAATAGTTTTATATTTTTATGGGAAAATTTATTGCAATAATACAATTTTATTAAACCTATTGCGAAAATCGATTAAAATAGTTATTTAAACAATACAATGGTTACATTAATATTTTGGATGTCCTTTTTTTATTTTAAATTTTAAAAAGTTAGCAAACTTGTTAAAAAATAAAATATATATTCGTGAATTACGTTAGCTTTTCTCAATATTATTTTAAAATGAATTTATTAAAAAACTTATTAGTATATTGTACCATGATGATAATATCAGTAGTTCCTAGCAATGGTGATTGGCTACCAGGTTCATCACCAACTCTCAACAATAATTTTGAACATCTTCCAGACGGATATTCATTATTACCGCAATCAAATCCGAACACGGTACTACAACAGTCGAACCTAGGTCGACCAGCAGTAAATCAAGTTCCAGCACTATCACAGCAGAATCAATATCCTGCACAACCAAACTCAGCTCTTCCAGAGGGATATTCATTATTACCGCAATCAAATCCGAACACGGTACTACAACAGTCGAACCTAGGTCGACCAGCAGTAAATCAAGTTCCAGCACTATCACAGCAGAATCAATATCCTGCACAACCAAACTCAGCTCTTCCAGACGGATATTCATTATTACCGCAATCAAATCCGAACACGGTACTACAACAGTCGAACCTAGGTCGACCAGCAGTAAATCAAGTTCCAGCACTATCACAGCAGAATCAATATCCTGCACAACCAAACTCAGCTCTTCCAGAGGGATATTCAGTATTACCGCTATCAAATCCAAACACACAATTTCCTGCACAACCAAACTTGGCTATACCACAGCAAAACCAATTTCCGGCAAATACAAACTTAGCTAGACCATCGCAGTACCAGTTTCCTGCACCATCAAGCTCAGCTATATCACAGCAGAACCAATTGCCTGCACAACCAAACTTACCAAGACCACAGCAGTACCAGTTTCCTGCACAATCAAACTTAGCTCTTCCAGAAGGATATTCATCATTACCGCCATCAAATCCAAACACGGTATTACAACAGTTGAACTCAGGACGACCAGGAGTAAATCAAATTCCAGCACTACCACAGCAGAATCAATATCCTGCACCACCAAACTCAGCTATGTCACCGCAGAATCAAGTTCCTGCACAACCAAACTCAGCTCTTCCACAGGGATATTCATTATTACCGCTATCAGATCCAAGCACACAATTTTCTTCACAATCAAACTCAGCTATACCACAGCAAAGCCAATTTTCTGCACAACCAAACTCAGCTATACCCCAACAAAACCAATTTTCTTCACAACCAAGGTCAGATATGCCCAATCAGAACTAATGTTTTCCACCACGACGGCTTTCCTTACAACTGTTTAATATAGGTCTAATCCTATACAGGGTGTAAGTTAATTGATGGCTAAAAATCAGGATATAATTCCTTAACCCATTTTAGGAAGGAAAATTCATATTAACATATGTCCTAAACCTCTTAACTTTTAAGCTACAGGGTGTTAAAGTTTTAAGAAAAAAATCGTATTCTTATCATAACTTTAAAACTTTTCAAGATATTTGATGAAATTTGGCACTAACCTAGTAAGCACCAATAGGATTTTTTAAATATAGTAGATTTTTAAATATTTCTACCAGTGACGTCCATTTGAGATGAATACTGAAGATATTTAGTTTACATTCTGTAGGGATGCCACTGGTAGAAATAATTAAAAATCTTCCACATTAAAAAATGCATTTTGGTGCTTTATGATAAAAAAAATTCCTTAAAATATAACACCCTATAACTCAAAAGTTAGGAGGTTTAGGACATATGTTAGTATAAACTTTTTTTTAATGGGCTAAGGAATCATATCTCGTATTTTTAGCCATCAATTAAATTACACCCTGTATATGTACATCCAGCATTGCTTACATGTAGTATAGTGTTTAATAATTATGAATTCTAAAATTCAATAAACATATATTAGGTTTGATTTTTTTTGTTCATAGACAGCGTTTATCTCGTTTATTATACAAGGCA
Source organism: Listronotus bonariensis (assembly GCA_014170235.1). Taxonomy (NCBI): domain Eukaryota; kingdom Metazoa; phylum Arthropoda; class Insecta; order Coleoptera; family Curculionidae; genus Listronotus; species Listronotus bonariensis. The sequence continues at coordinate 62,003 of JACEGR010002565.1, read as the reverse complement.
GAAAGAAACTTTAAATAGAAAAGTTTTGGAAAATTATTTAAACCTTTAAAAAATACATTTTCGCAGATACAGAGTGAAGAATTTTTTTTAATGCAATACCCTGTATATTATATCAGCATTAAAATGGTCTTTTAAAAAGCTTTACAAAAATACATTATTTGATATGGATAGCTATCTTTATTAGTTTCGGAAATATGGCCATTTAAATCTGAGTATAATTTCCATTACATCTACAGTCTCTCCTTAGTGCTGTAGGTAGGATAATAGAAATTCTATTTACTATTCTTTCAGCTTTAAATGGTCATATTTCGAAAACTATTAAAGATATGTAGATACATATATCAAATGTGGTATAGAAGGAACAGTTAAAAAATGTAAATTCGGTGCTCTTTGATAAAAAAAAATTACAACAAAGTTTTAAGCAAATAAATCGGCATGCTTGTTTTCGCGGCCGCCTTTGCTATATTTCTTTTATGATATGCCGGTTGATGCAGCTAATCATCGCACTATGGGGTAGAAATTAATTTTTTGGTCAAAATTCTGAAACTTACTAATCTAACTTAAAATGAGGTGCTTTTTACTGGAAAAATATTATAAATTATTACAAATGCTTTTTGGAATCCTAAAACTTATTATATGTTATTATAAATTTACACCAACATTATTATTTTTTATTGTACAAAATAAACTAAAATGTCAGCTTGTTTGGTTAATTCGGTAGTATTCTAATCAGTAATCTGATGATTATTATCTCATATGATATACAGGGTACGACAATAGGTATGATTTTTTAAATGGAGTACTCTGAATATTATATCACCACCAAAAAATCTTTTAAAATGCTTTAAAAAAATACTACATTTAATGTGTCTATCTCAATTAGTTTCGAAAATATGACCATCCAAATCTGAAAAATAATTTTAAATTACTCTTAGAAGCGTAATAGAGAAACATCTTCCCAACTTTTTTATTTTTTAACGTATAAAATAAATAAAAAAAAAACTGTTTTGTTGGGTAGATTCTGTAGAATCCATATCTTTCATCAGAATGCTTTTATCTTTTAGGATATACAGTGTAGGACAAAACATATTAAATTTTAAAATGGAAAACCTTGTAAATTATAAAAAATCTTGTATCTGTCCTTACACTCAGAAGTAGCAAAAAGTAGGAAGGCAATTGTAAGTACAAAAACTGATAAAGAAAAAGGTAATAAAATCTTTGACAAAAGTAGCGAAACTTCCCGAGACTGCATCGGAAACACAACAATAGCTCTTATTATTTAAACTCTTTTACTTTTTTAGTAAACAATGCTAATAATAAACTAAGTAGATTAAATGTCGTATATTTATGTTTACTTAAAATACATTTTCAAGTTTCCTATTACCCCAATAGAAGTTGTCATATCCTTTTATAATTTTGCGTACATGTAGTTTGGAGTATCTACTTTAAAATACACAGCATGAGCCATTAAAATTTCAAAGTTGCTTTTTGGCCAAAATAATGGATTTCTATCCCATAGTGTATCGGCGCGTCGCTGTAAAGGATAGCGGCACCTTTGTATAGAATAGTCCGATTGCAGGCGGCCTTTTTATGTTTTTTGTATTATTTTTAAAGGGTACCGAATTTGCGCTTTTAAAATGTTCTTACTATATTTTTGTAAAGCTTTTCAAAAGACCTTTTAATGGTGACAAAATATACAGAGTATTCTATTTAAAAAAACTCTTCTCCACACACTTTTGGCTCACCCTGTATTTGCAAAAATATGTTTTTAATGAAAATATGACCATAGTTTTAAAATGTTTTTCTTTCATCATCTCACACACAGGCCCGGCGAGAGGGCGTTGAAAGCGGCACGAATTACCATGGCCCGTACTCGAGGCGGGGGCCCGCGCGGGATAACGTAAATGGAGTTAAAAAGAATGGAAAGAGAGAATAAAGGTTTTTTTGGGTAATAATTTCACTTTCTGCATTAAGGCTCTTTGGTGGCGAGCGTGGTGTAGGGGTAACGTACCCGCTTCCCACCGCAGAACAGGGTTCGAATTTTGGAATCGTACGTCGTATTTGTTATCTCTCGTCACCTCACAGTTGACAATGGCAAACCACTGTGTAGTAGGGTAGTATTCTGCCAATCCTAGGTAGTAGTTATTTAAAAATAACGTCCGTGGTGACACTACCGCGTTGCCTAATATGTGCTGGAAATGCAAAAACCGCATGTTTCAGTGCTTGGATAACGTTTTGACATTTTTAAAAACATAAAAATTTTGAATTCTAAAACCTAAATAATAGTAAGTTTTTATTTTTATTATTTTTATTCCATTTGTCTTGACAACGGTGGCAGATTTGCCACCGAAACGTCGATTTTTAATTATCTTTTTACTTGTTTAAATTTTTTTGGTTTTTTAGTACTTTTAATTTTATTTTGGCGTGTACCCAAATAAATACCATCCATTAAATGAATCCGCCAAACTACAGAACATATCTTCAACATTTTCTTTATCATATGTGGAACTATTCGATTATATGTTAAATCTTACAAAATAAGCTTTGATATTTTTTTGCATTATGATGTTTTATTATTGTTTTTGATATTTACCATTTTTTTAAGAATTAATATATGAACATGACCCTTTAAAACAATCGATTAAACATAACGAAATAAAAAAGTTTTCAATAGAAATTAATATCCAATTTTTACACTCTATGCAAAGACGAAATCTACCTCTTATCCGGCTGTTAGATGGTGTTATTTTTTACGAATGTTAAAGGACGGGAATCTTTACCCTTAGATACCCCTCCTCATATACGCTTGATTTAAGACTTTATCTACTGTTTTAAAATAAAAATTTAATTAAAAAATACTTACGTTCTTTTTGGCAGTTTCCAATTTGTATAACCGCCAGCAAAATTATAACACCAAAAATCATCATAACGACAGAAGAAACAAACTGAGAAATCACTTGACACTTTTTTAAAAGTTTTCCCATTAAATCACTAACAATACGAAAATAACTTAATAAAACATTCTGCAAAAACGACAAAACTATTCTATTATTAATTAATATGCATTTTTTTCTATATTCGCGACTTCCTATTTTAGATAATAATTGTATGAACTGCTAACGCCCACGGTACCATCCCAACAAAGAAAAATCAGAGATAGGTACTCATTTTATTAAACCAACGTAATAGAATTTATATTTGGTACATCTGAGAAGAGAATTTTGATTGATTGGACAATAGATAAATATGTTTATAGTGAATAAGAAGTGATGATTTTTAGTTATGAAAAACCAGTTCCTATATTTAGCGGCATGAATCGTGGTTTTTGAATTAACAATTATCACGACTTCTTGCTTCGCGTGTATAAAGATAAGGTCATATTTATGAAGAATTATTAAGTTAATAATAACAAATCCCTAAAGACAAAACAATTTTGTAACTCTAATTGCAAGTTCATGAGTTCAAAAAGACAAGTTGGTCATGGTCTTGGACTGAAAATTATACAGGGTATTCCCAAAGTTAAGGGGTTACATCCACTTAAAAGACTGAAATAAGCCCATTATTCAAGAATCTTTTTCTGAAAAGCCCATTTTATTTATTGTTTCAAATTTTGTACATATATTCTGTATACTTTTAAAAATATCTTGATATATTTAAATTCTCAGAAAAAATATTTTGAAGCCCCTGTAGCCGATGTTCGGGTGCTCCTCTAAAAAAGGCGTTTTGCGGTGACCACTATATCTCTGGACCACTGATCTCCATGGATTGCCAATGTTATTACCTGCGCGAAACAAAGTTAGATTTCATGGGCGAAAAAACCGGTTTGTGCGCAAGCAAGTTGAGGGTAACCTGGCGCCAAACAGACTATCCGCATTACCGAAAAGAATTTGTCGACGGCGTCCTGGTTTTCTGTTCGAAGTACGGTAGCTAATGAGCGTCACGGTCAGACCACGGACGGAGGGTACGGGGGCTGGTGTTTCTATTTTGCCACGGCTTTTAAGTGCGCATGTTTGTCCACCCATCTATTTGTTTACTGCGCGAGGACGTAAAAATCCGAAAAATGCTTCTTGCCACTGCGGATCTAAATGTAGGTTATCTATGCTCTGGACTGAATCATCTAAAATGAAAAAACCTAATGTATCGACTTTCAGAAATTAATAATCTACAAATTAATGGAAGAAATAGCCATTTTTTGACAAAATGGCGATTTCTTAAACACAAAAATGGATTTCAGACCACAAATTAAGGCCCTAAATTATTTATTTTAAAACAAGTATTTATCGAAAAAACACCTTAAACTAATTGTTAAAAATATATATCTAAGAAGCATGTGTCAAAATTTGAAAGCGATCGGTTTCGTAGTTTTCGAGAAATCGTGGTCACCGTCTTTGAAAACACTGTTTTGAAAAAACGCATTTAAAGCTTTAAGAAACCTGCCCCCGTACTCTGTAACTCGATAGAAAAGAAATTTCCTTAAATTGCCATATGATGTACATTGCATAGAAAGAGAATATCTTCTCTTTCGAGTTACAGAGTGCAGGAGCTTCTCGCTTGATTATTCTTTGTAACTTGTAAAAATAAGTTAATTAACCAAAAATCGTTATTATTGTCGATTAAAAAAATAATAATTAAAATTTAAACGGTTTTCTTTTTGTCACTCCTTAAAAGTTATTAATATGTGCACTATTTTAGTGTGTTTACAGACGTGTGCAATTTTAATTAAACAAAACACGCAAATCAGAAATAAATTAAAAAACAATCTCAGAACTATTACGCATTTGGTGTATTCCTTTTAGAGTCTAGAACCGCTCGGAACGACACCAAAAGTGTTCCTTTTAATTGCAATCTATTGTATTTTTGACAGTTTTGACACTCTTGACAGTTTAAGAACGGTTTCGGGCGGTTCTAGTGCATAAAAGGAATACACCAATTATTGTACAAGTTATTTACCACTGGTTAAATCGAAACTTGATTCCTGAAATAAACATGGTTTTTAGGCATATTTAGTATCAATAGTATACAAATAATTGCATGTTTTTATACACGCCGTTACGCAGTGGTTGAAAATATTAGTTTTTTTTTAACCCAGCTAGATAGCACCCTATACATGGATATTTTTAGGATGGTATGTTTCTTTTAATACTGTATAAGATGCAAGAAAATAAGAAAATTTTTCAAAAAAGTTATGTCAAAATATGCTTTCTTTCCGAGATACAGGGTGTTAAAGTTTGAAGAAAAAATGCCTTTTTAACACGCTTTTATTAATTTGGGTTGTAACTATCCATCTATCTATCTATCTATGTAACGGAATCTTTGAGCCTAATTTTTACCAACTTCCAGCTATTCAATTTCTTTGAAACTTTGCACACGTATCAAGGACCGATGACAATGCAGTATCCCAGTTAAGTTCCAGCATTTTCCAGGAAAACCGGAAAAGTGAAAAATCGTACGTTCTGGCGGAGGCGCCAGATTAGACAATTAAATAATCGAACTTGACAACATTTGCCGACGGGTTGGGGACCGGGATAGGGTTGCAACACCTTAGTTAAACAAGCGTGCGTCCACCCATAGGACGCAACCCCTCGGCAAACGACAGGAAGACCATGGGGTTAACAAGAACCCGAGGAAATTTCCGAAGGAATTTTTAGCGAATAAACTGGAGCATTTTTACATACATACATACATACATGCATATCGAACTAAAAAATGAAAAATAAATAATAGTTATTTACATACACATTTAATATATGCTTAATATATTAAATGTTATAATTATTATATTTGGCAATGTCTATGAGGGAAAAGTTATGAAAAAATAGTAAAATGCACCCCACGCTTTTTACTCTGAAGTGACAATCTTTTTTTAATGAAAAATTATTTTCTAATTTTAAGTTCGGTTGCATATAAAAGCGTGTTTTTTAGTTTTTTTAAACTATTATTTATTTGTTATAACTTTCCTACCACTTCAGATATTTCTACGAAATTTGATACACTTCTTTTGGCCATTACATTACATTTTTTGCTGTAAAAGTTATTTAAAAAAATTGTCAGTCGCGTTTGAAAAAGATTTGTATTGATTTTTTCTTTTAAGTAAAAATAGTACGCCACTGACTTTTCCTTAAATCAATATTTTTTAAATAATTTGGTCTTTCACCATTTTTTTGTACAACAAACGGTTTTCGTTTAAAAAATTAAAGCCATTTGAATGGTTATGTTCTTATTTTCTTGCATCCTTTACTGAATTAAGAGGAATATATCTACTTAAAAATGGCCCTCTTTGTATATACAGTGTGTCCCAGGTTAAGTGTTGCAAGAGGAAAAATGGAATAAAAATCTTCAGTGACGTTCGAACAAGATTTGTACCAAAATTTTTGGAAGAAAAAAATGGTACGCCACTGCTTTTTCTTTAAATCAATATTATTTTTAAAATACTTATTTACTTTGAGGTTATTTGGTCTCATAATATTTTTTCGTACGACAAACGGTTTTCGTTTAAAAAATTAAAACCCTTTTCATGAATGGCAAAATCGCTAAAACCTGATATTGTGTGTTATTTCCAAGTTAGATTTTTGACTGTGTAATAGCTGTCTAAGGCCCAGCAAAGCAGGTTTAACTCAGTTCTACTAAACTGAGGTCAGGCCTTCCTTTCTTCTTTGACACTGACAGCAATATTGAGATTTTACGGAAAGTTCAAGTTACTAAAACTAAGTTTAAACTTGCTTTGCAGAACTGGGCCTAAGAGCAACAAACTTTTTAAAACCGGGGTATACACGGTCATGCAAAACTGTCCCATCTGTCAAAAAGCGAAAGCTCACGCGCAAATTTGACCGTGTGTATTAAAAAACTGTGACATCTGGCTTGGCATGCGAGTCGATGTCCAAGTTTGATTTTTCGGGGCGCGCGTCGTGCAAACTTGTGCATGTGTAGGACACGTCAGTTAACGTTTCAGTTTAGGAACGTCGCTTACGGGGTAATATTGTTTGTTTTGAGTTAAGAAAATGGCTTATTGGCGCCAGGAAGATGTATTGCGTGATTTTATAGATATGTACCAAGGTTATTTATGCTTTTGGAATGTTAAAAGTAATGAATACATTGACAAAAATGAAAAATCTTTTCGCCAAATTACGCTTATGCTCAAGTTGATCACACCACCAGCTGCCAAAACTGACGCTGAACTAACAGGTACATCTGAATCGTATGTATCAAAAGCGTCATTTGACATTTGCTCTCATGCAAGTGCGCTTCAGGTTTGCATGACCGTGTATACCCCGGTAAAAACATTAAAGTTGTAGTAGTGTAAGTATTTCACTTAACTTTAATACAAATTAGACAAAAACGAATTTTACATAACAAACACCATATCTTATTTTAGTGATTTTAAATTATTAACTTAATTAGTATTTTAAAAATAATAATAATTCAAAGAAAAGTATTAGTGTACAAAAAATTTTGTACAAGTCTTGTTCGAACGCCACTGGTATTTCTTTTATAACTTTTAGAGCAAAAATGTAATGTGATGGTCAAAAAAGTTAAACCAAATTTTGTGAAAATATCTGAAGTGTTGTTGTTAAGTTATGACCAAAAAGACATTTTTTTTAAACTGTTTCTCGGAAAGGAAGCATTCTTGGACATAATTTTATATAATTTTTAGATATTTTTTTGCATCTTATACAGTGTAGAAAGAAAAATACCAATTAAAAATACCCTGTATAACAAAAAAATTAGAGTTGTTGCACTATTCCGCCGATGTGCGAGTTCTGTTCGTTGACATTTTTTTATCTTAGATACTGGAGACATTTTTTTCAGTTTTTTTATTTTTCCCTTTTTTACTTACTTTTTTTATATTTAAAGTTTATTTAAATTAAATGCGCTAAGTATATCACTCACTCGTTACTTTGGAACAATGATTTATCATAACATCCTCTATTAGAAGGATGCTCGGAGTTCCTCCTGATATAATTTATTCTTGGTATAATTATTTAAAACAATTGTGTAATCAAAATAACAACACGATTACCGAGAACTACAAGACGGGCGGGAACAATAAATAAACGTAAATTTATTTACAAGATTTTAAGCTGTATAAATTATAATGGGTCCACAAATCAATTATTTGTAAAATCCCCATATACCAGTTTTTTTACGGGAAAAAAGGACTTATAGTTAAGGATCTTTGGACCATTTATCCAAGTCATTACTAACAAGCTAGTTTTTCGTGAGTAGCTTCATTTTGACGAGACGACCAACTTTTTTCCTTACAACAATTTTCGTTGGTCGTAGCATACAGGGGTAGCACAAATTAATTATGTTGATTTAATAAATATTAAAAAACCAGGACCTCGCAATTTGTAGGACAAAGTGGGTGTTAAATTATATAAATATTATTTAATCAACAGAAAAAAATCAGCTGATAAGTAGATATTTTTCACGAAATCGTTAACCATACATGTTGGTGGTGGGGGACTCTTTGATAAAACCTTACATTTTGTAGGACAAATATTTTTTCGGTTTATGTAGATAATTATCTTAAAAATTAATAGATTAAATCCTTATTTATAATAAATTTTTGATATCTGTCAAATCAACACATTTAATTCCTGCTACCACCAACGAAAAATGTTGTAAGAAAAAAGTTGGGCGTCGTTCTCAAAATGAAGCTACTCATAAAAAATAACTTATTGGTAAAGACTTGAAAAAATGGTCCAGGGATCCCTAACTATTATGCGAGCTGGGGGTTGACGGACTAATTTCACAGATTCACAAAATAAAAAACAGTGATTTGTGCTGGGTATCGGACAAAGTTTTTCTTATATATTTTTTCCCGCTGAACACAAATCTGAAGTCAAGACTAGGAATCAAACTGCAAAAATCGAGATCCTAGCGCCAAGGAGGCACTAGCAACTTTTTTTTAAATAGAAATAGGGTTATTAAATAGCACCTTAGGTCCTTTAATTTTCTATTTAACACCACTTTGTTTTTGACGTGATAACGTCTTATAATTCGATGAAGCCGGTTGCACGCACAAAAAGCAGGGCTTAGGCAGCGTTCCATTTAAAGCTTAAAGTGAAAGCAAGAGCGCGGAAGAGGCACAATCTACCTCGCCTTCGACAGCGTTCAACATCTGTTTCTCTCCTACTTTGAGCGGTCCGCCTGCTATACAATAATACATTTACATGTTTTCGTCAAGTAGTAAGTGCAGTGAAATGTGAATGTGGTATAAATTGTTTAATTTTCTTTTGAAAAATGCAACCATTCCATCAGTAATTTCTTATGACGTTGTCAGGTTCAACTCTGGTCAGTAAACCGACTTTGCAGGCAACCGATTTTATAAAAATCACCCAGCATTTTTTATGATACAAAATAAATAATAACATCAGTTTGTTAGGTGAATTCTGTAGTTTCTGAATCCATAATTAGATTTTTAATATCTATTAAAATATACAGGGTAGGATTAAAAGTGTAATATTTTTAAATGAAACACCCTGTATATTAGATCACTAATAAAAAGATATTTTAAAAAGCATTACAAAAATACTACATTTGTTTTATCCATCTTCATTAGTTTCGAAAATATGGTCATCCAAATCTAAAGACTAAGTGTAAATTTAAGCTTTAAGAAAAACTATATTTGATATGTCTATATCTTATAGTTTAAAAAATATAACCATTCAAATCTGAAAATTATGTTAAATTTCCATTATATCTTCTGCTCTAAGCTATAAGCACCAAGTTTAGTGTCGAAGGTAAAAAGACACTATCTCCAATTTTTTAGATTTGGATGGCCATATTTCCAAAACTATAAGAGAGAGACATATCAAATGTAGTATTTTCTTAAAGCTCTTTAAAATATCTATTTAATGGTGATGTAATATACAGAGTCTTTTTTAAATGCCGGTTTACTATTAAATCTCCGAGAATGGCCACAACTCAATCTTAACTCAACGTTTGACGGTAAATAACTCTTAAAAAGTTAATCGAAAATTCGTTATGGAACTTTTTGTAGTGCCCCGTAATATTTCCGTAATATCAGAATATACGGTAAGTAGATTTTTTTCAATTATGTAGTTACATGGGTTAGGTATATTATGGCAATAATGCTTAATAATTTTATTAATGGCCATATTTCCAAAACCATTAAAAATAGACACATAAAAAGGGTATTTTCTAACGCTCTTTTGATTATCTTTTAAATAGTGGTTCAATATACAGGGTATTGCTTTTAAATATTCATATTTTTTGTCCAACCCTGTATATCTTAAGAGACAACAAAAATATTATTTCTAATTTAAAAACTGCAGATTTAGCCCAACGAAGTTATATTTTTAATTTTTTTGTACGATAAAAATAAAAAGTTACAGGGATGTAAATTTATAACTTGACATCCGGCACAAACAGTGGGGTTTTAAGGTATTAGCTTGTAACTGTCTTTTCCTACGACCACTTGTAAAAATAGCAAATAGCACACTGGTTTCATGCATAGAAAATGCGTTCTATCACACTAGTGTTGCAAAGTACTTTACAGCACTAGTGTTGCAAAGTACTTTACAACACTCGTGTGATATATATTATGATGTCATTCTAAAAACTGCTATTGATTTTGAAAGTGACATATTTATTGTAGTGACAGTAAAAAAACTTTTTACTTACCTTAAACAGTAGAACCTAAATTAGCGAAAATCATCTTATTAACGTTAAGTTACTACACAGTATAAGCTTTCTTCTAATATTAAAAAGAGTAATAATAAAATTTCTGAAAAAATAAAAAAACAAAAATAGACATAAGCACAAAAACAACTTTTACTGACTGCTCGCTCAGTGGCACAGTGTTGTCAGGTAAGTAGATCAAATTAAAAATCTCCCTCCTACCTTTGAGCACGCACTTTATAGAGGCAGCCTTGCCGCTTAACCGTTCGACCTAAAGCGCCAGAGAAAAAACTCCTATAGATCAAATTCCTTTCTCTCTGTCTTCGTGTACCCGAACAACTGGTTAAATCTTTTTTAATCCCTTAATTAAACCTAAGGCTAATACACACTTTATGAATCCACATTCTTTTATCCATTCATAAATAGAATCAGACCCTTCCGACGTTGCCAAATGATTTCCATATTTTGCATGGTATAACTGACGTTTAGTAGTCTTTTTTCTTACTTTTAGGACTTTAGGTTACGCATTTACAATTTTCATATTTTTTCTCAAAAATATGAGGAGATATTTTTAAAAAACGGAATATTTTGGATATGCGCCACTTACGTTTTATCAAGAAGAGTGTCTAAAATATGTACGTATCAATAATTTTTAAAAAACCCTTAAAATAGCAGAAAACCGTATTAAACTATATAATTAACTGTGTAAACTATATTCTTACTTTTAGGACTTTAGGTTATGCATTTACAATTTTCATATTTTTCATATTTCTTCTCAAATATGAAAAAAAATGTAATTTTTACTTAATTTTACATGTTCAGTTTCATTAACTCGTTTTACCAATTTTACCCCACCCAGCACCCCTTTTCACTCCCCGGTCCCGTAATTTTGTTTACTGATATTTTTTTAAAAACGGAATATTTTGTGAGTGTCTAAAATATGTAAGTATCAATAATTTTTAAAAAACCCCTTAAAATAGCAGAAAACCGTATTAAACTATTACCGTTATTACCTAACCAAACCATACAATTTTTAATTAGTGAGGGCCTTTTTAAATTCCAAAATGATAAAAGTTATATAATGCTTCTAGGTCGGTGATTTTCGATGTAAAAATATTGTCAAAACAGTATAATATAGCAGTGAGTAAAAGCACATATCACACTAGTGTTACAAAGTAAAAATCACCCTAGCGTTGCAAAGTTCTCAATTGCTTTTTATTTTTTCTGTAAAGACAAATTTTAATTATTTTTTTCGTGAATAATTTGTGGTCGTAGGAAAAATAGTGTAAAGTATTCGTGTGAAAATGACTTTCTTACACTCGTGTGAAATTAATCATTTTCCACACTTGTAATGTAATATACTATTTCATATTAGTGAAAGAAGGAAGACAGGCGACGGACCAACGCTATCGAAGTGTATGGAGTCAAATGAAACCTTTCATACGCAGAGAATGGGGAAAGTCGGCAAACTCAAAGGCTTCGTATAATTTTTTATCACTCTGACCGTCAAAACCGGCTTAGTGTGTAAAGGCGCTAAGTTTGAAATGCCTGGGGCAATTTTCTATAACAATGTCTAATTAAAATCTTGCATAAAATTGAGAATTAAAGGTGGTTAGTTCTTCGAGAAAAATTATGCTTTTCAAGTTTTTGCGAACGCTGTAGACAAAATCAACATTTTAATTTCGTTATTTATATTTCTTTTACCCGAAAGAATATTATCAAGAATGAGTCTTTCTCGAAAAATGATTTTTTTGTTCATTTGTCTTTTGCAAACCCCATCCGTGGACAGTGTATAATTAAAAACAAAAAAAAGTATGGCTTTTTGCGAGAATCTTGATAACCTTATTTGTTTTAAAGTTTCGCGATCAAAACGGGTCAAAACATAATCGGACACGACGTTTTTATTTTCCGTATAAAAAAAAGTAAATATAAATATTTTTAAAGCGAATTGGATCTATCAGTAAATAATGAGATCTGTAACTTTCCAAACAAATTCACCTTGGTTGGTTTATTACCTCATATGACTTTCCTAAACAAAAATTTGAAACAATTTATCTAAAAACCTAATCCCCTTAAACGCAATACTTACTAATCTGATAAAGTATTTGATAATTTTAATAATATACTTTTAGCACGGGCATATATATGTATAGGTTTTTATGGTATGGCTTTAAGGCCTGAAAAAAAATGGTTCCTTATAGCCAATTTTTTCTTTCCTTAGTTCCTTAGTACTTCCACTAAAAATCCTTTATTTCTTTTACCTACTACAATTATTTAAGAGCAAAAAAACGTCCTCGCTTATATATCTCATTTTACTCATTCTACTTATTTTTCTAACTATATTCACATTCTTTTGCCCCTGTGTTAAGGGGAGGGGAGGGTCTACATAACTGTCCACAATTAAAGGATAAGTGGAAAAGGACTTTTCCTACCAATTTTTCTTTTTCCAATGCTAAGGGGTGGTTCAAACTTCCCCTCCCCCTTTATATACGCTCGTGACTTTTAGGCAGTGGAACTGCTTATCCATATTTTTAAATTTACTTAATTATAGAATTAAGCATGCCACTTTACAAGCTTATTGTGGTTTGATGATATGATATTTGTGTACAAAACATAGTTAAGTTAACTCTTTTACTCAGATGATATATACAGGGTAGCTAACCAGAAACGCCTCGGTCTTTAAACCACTGATCTTGATGGATTGCCAATGTTATTACCTGCGCTAAACAAAAGTTACATTTTATGGGCAAAAAACGGGTTTTTACGCAAGCAAATCGAGGGTGATCGCGCCTGGCGCCAAACAGACTAAACGCATTATCGGAAAAAATTTGTCGACGGCGTCCTGGTTTACTGTTCGGAATACGGTAGCTAATGAACGTCAGCGTCAGACCGCGGACGGAGGGCACGAGGTGCCGGTGTTTGTATTTTGCCACGGCTTTTAAGTGCGCATGTTCGTCCATCCTCGTTTTGTTTACTGCGCGAGGTCGTAAAAATTCGAAAAATGCTTTTGCCACTGCGGATCTAAATGTAGGTTATCTATGCTCTTTACTTTGTCCAAATAATTGTAAGTAAACGAAGAAAACAGTTCCGGTTAGTTCTGGGCGGGGGAGGCAAACTATTATTGGAGCGGCCTAATTTTTCATAGAGAGCAGTATACTAATAACTATTTTTGCTGGCACCAAGACAAGTACATTAAAATCAGTTAGTTAGGTACAAATAAAAATGTGAATTATTTAAAAATCCTTTGATATCAAGTATATCATACCACGCTATAAATAAAAACCACATATTTCGATTATTTTTTAAAATTTTTGAATTAAAACCTTTTTTTTTTTTTTTTTTTTAAATATAAATAAATAATTTTTAAAATATATTTTTGCAAAAACAAATATTAAATACGACTTAAATGAAACAAAACTCACTTTAAAAACTTACAAATATAAAAAACTATTTTTAAAATATATTTTTGCAAAATCAAATATAAAATAGGACTTAACTAAAACAAAACGCACTTTCAAAGTTTTAAATTAAACAAATATTTTTAAAACAGAAAACGCCTGCGCGTCTAACCAGAACTAACCAGAACTAAACAGGTACCAAAAACACAATATCGACCAGAAGTAAAAGGGTGCGGGTAATCTTATACGCATTTTCAACCAAAAGGATGCAGGAATTATTTAAGAATATGAAAGATATCTTCGGTCAACACCAACGACGTATGGACCCAGCGATTCATTCATAATTTTATGATAAACATTAAGCCAACAATCCTAAGGCAAAGGGGGTGAAGCAAGCGAGAAATGAAAATGGCGAAGTTACTTTTTGACTTTGGTCGATAGTATGCACCCAACGACGTTGGTCTCTATTTACCTTTGAAAAGTGAGGTGCGGAAATAAATAGTCTGCCCTTCTACAAATAAAGCACTGCCTACCCATATTGTCTCTAAAAACACTTTCTTATCACCAACAAACACCAGAAAATACACAAAAAAACGCATTATAAGCTTTATTTGGCTTTCCAAATTGTCAAATGACAGAAACCAACAGAAACGACAAAGCAAAGGGGCCGTCACCCACAAGCGTTTAGGAAAAGTTCATTCATGTTTTATTTACGATGGAGTAAAAATCCCTGGGCGGCGTTGCCGGGATTAACAAATAATCACGAATTTTCACAAAAACTTGCTTTTTTAAAAAGAAAATAACTTATAATATTTGAACATATTTTTTTATTATGATATCTAAAAATGATAAAAATATATGTATTGTTCATTTAAAGAGTTATATTACAAAATTCTTTAAAATAGAGGCTTATCCAACAACTACTTGTGGTTAGTAAGTTTAGAGTGGAAAAATTAAATTTGGCAAACCGCATTTTAGCGCTTTTACTGTGATGTATATATAACAGCTCAAACGTAAACAAACCTGGTCCATATGTCGTTGGTCAACACGATTTCTGGGTCTGACTTTTACATATTAAATTTTAGTTTCTCCTACGCCTAACTAAAGAAAATAATTTTTATGAAAGTTTGCTCTTGTAGAAATTTAGGCAATTTTCCATGATTTTGACAAAAATCAATGATTTTTATAAAGGGTGTAATTTTAATGATAAAGGTGGGAA
Source organism: Listronotus bonariensis (assembly GCA_014170235.1). NCBI lineage: Eukaryota > Metazoa > Arthropoda > Insecta > Coleoptera > Curculionidae > Listronotus > Listronotus bonariensis. The sequence continues at coordinate 46,742 of JACEGR010002565.1, read as the reverse complement.
TAGAATTCTCAAGTGGATTTATAAAGTGTGTATTAGCAGGGTTGGATGGGCTTGAACAAACCGGCCCTGGCAATATTTTTTATTCGGCCCTCATTTGGACACAAAAATTTCACAGTAAAGAAAACGAAGCCACCTAATTTTAATATTTTTATATTATTAATATTATTTGTTTCACAAATAATGACAAATTAAAAAAGTAAAAATGGTACAAAATTTTATTATATAACAGTAGGTACGCTAGTTATTATTCATAGCTTAATGATTTTTTTAATAATGAACTTGAAGCTGCAATTTTATTTATAATCTCAAATTCATAATTCGGGAAGTCCCGCTCGGCGGCTCGAAATACTCGAAAAGCAATAATGCCAACTGTCGCGTATATTCTGTTACACAAGCCAACGAGTAACGCAGAAGCCCGGTCTGGATTCGACATAAAGATTTTTTAAATTTTATTGTTTAATGTCTTAAAAAGTTTGTCAAATATTTAAAAATAAATATTATTAAGAGGCTTCATACGCCTGCGAAAAATGACCAAAAAGGGCTTTTCTGGATAGATGAGATCTAAGAATCTAAAAGGTTTTTTGATATGGGGTTTTGAAATATCTGTTCAGAAAGGACAAAACTAGACTTCTGTAGTTTTATTTTTTTATTAGGCCTAAAATCATATAAAAAACAATGCCCAAACATTCTAATTTTCTGAATGAAGAATGAGGTAATTTTCAAGGCTATATTTTAGCTGTTTAGAATTAACATTTCAAAAAATTAATTCTACAGATGTCTAGATTAATCCATTAACTAACAATTTTATAAAAAAATATATTAAAAAAGCGCTAGTTTCTTAGATCTCATCTATCCAGAAAAGGATTTCAACGCAGTTTTTATCGGCTGAATTCTAATATCGTTGATTGATTGATAGTCGATAATGTTAATTGATAATGGGTAATCGATCGTACTAAACGTCAGCCCGATCTGTACTATTTTGAACCATTCTGTACTATTTTTGAAATTTCCTTGGCTGAATTGGATGTACGCTCTTAATCTGAAATAGATAAGTCGGGCCTGCGGCCCGACCGGTCTGCATTATACCGGCCCACCGGGCATTTGCCCGGTTGCCCGGTCGTCCCATCCAACCCTGTGTATTAGTCTTAGTTTAATTAAGGAATAAAAAAAAGGACTTGTTTACTAGAACTAACCATTTGTTAGTTTTGGATTTAATTAACGAATTAAAAAAAGGATGCTTACGAACTAACCATTCGTCATTCCCTAAAACTGTTTTAATTACCCTGTCGGGCGTCATACCGTGTGCCGGTAGTCTTGACACTTTTCATTTTATCCAAAACTGTGTCAAAGTTAACATCAAGAGTATAATCTGACTCGATGCTTATTTGTGGCCATAGATTTGTGGCTAAATCGTTTAGCTCCTGTTCGCTAATAGTGGTCCTTTGTTATGACTTTATTTTGCGTAAACAACTAAATGACTTTCAGCGCCGGCGCTATTAGTTTTATATAATTTTGTTAAATTTAAAAATTTAAGTATTTAAAAGTACATAAAGCTAGCTTAAACGGTTATAAAGATATGAAGGTCCAAAAGTCGACAATTTTTCACTGACTGACATACAGATCAAACAACTAACCCACTTCCAGATGACCTAGAGAGATGAAATTTGGAATTCAGCTTGGTAATTGTGTATAAGCACAGATTTTACAATTTAAAAAAATAATAACAGGCTCAAGTTATTTTATTGCCTAAGATTAATAACCCATCTGAATTTAGCCATCTTAGATCTATAAGTATCCTTCCGATCTTGTCGAAAGTACTTGAGAGGGTCATGAAAAACCAGATTGTAAATTATTTAAATCAAAACCTTATTTTACCTTTAAAGCAATCTGGATTTAGACTCGGTTACAGTTGTGAAAGTGCTCTTTCGGACATAGTTGATGATATTTTTAGGGCATTCGATGAGAACAAAGTGAGCGCCTTAATATTGCTTGACTTTACTAAGGCATTTGATATGATAAATCATGAAATTCTTATAGCTATTCTTCATTATATCGGTTTTTCTGAGGGTGCTGTGGATTTATTAAAATTGAAGTACTTGCTGAAACCCTCCCAGGAAAAATTTATGGTTTTGCCACTGATTGAGGGGGCGCTAAAACAGAAGGGGCGGGGGCAGCCGCCCCCTGCTCCCAGCACGCTACGCCACTGATTCGGAGGTAATCAGGTACCGTAAACATGTTAGGAACCAATTTACATATATGTAAGTCCAAATAACAAATTTTCATAATATTTTTGAATCGGCAACCAATTCACACGTGTCCAAAATAGCTTAGAATTGAAGGTGTAAATTTTGTTTGTCCTTTTTTTTTCAGGTAGTGTAGAGTAACCGTTTTACTTTTTTTTATATTATTTCAAACCTAGTAATTTCTCCTGAATGTAACTGTATCATTTCTATGTAGAAATAAGTTTTTAAAAACGTTAAACCAAAGGTAATTGCAGGTTATTGTTTTCGATATTTAATTTTTTTTTCATAGTAAAGTCTAGATTAAAATATGTTTTTTTTAATTCCATCACTTCAAAGTAAGGAATGTATGAAATCACTGATACACTTTTCGCTTTATAGACTAGGTGGTATGGGCGCAAATGTATCAAACATTATTTTTATGGATTTTTTGCAGGATGTTCAGAATAAACTGCTGAGTAACTTTACACAACTTACTTACTTACTACAACAATAAATTTAAATATCAGTTTATGCAATGTAACAGTAAACGCGACATCAACTGTACCAAACGGTCAAGTTACCTTTGATTTCGTCATTATTTCTTTTAGTTAATGTGTCACTAGTTTAAAAATTTGACAGTTAATGCAGTGCAAATAAATTTAATAAAAATTATTGGAGTTTAATAGTAATAATGAATTTGGATGACGAAGAAATTAAAAGGAATTTATACTGTTTTAGTATTTTTTTATCGTTAACATGAAAGTAAAGTACTCCATTTTAGTACACTACATAAAATGTTAAAAAAGTAACGTTTTTAACACTTCGAAGCTTTTTTCACATTTTAAATCGGTGTTTTATTTCAATGCCTACTACAATAGACTTAAATATCAATTTATGCAATGTAACAGTAAACACGACATCAACCTAACGGTCAAGTTACCTTTGATTTCGTCCTTATTTCTTTTAGTTCATGTGTCACTACTTTTAAAATTTGACAGTTTGCAAATAAATTTAATAGAAATTATCGGAAATTGATAGTAATTATGAATTTAGATGACTAAGAAATGGAAAATAAATTTATACTGTTTTAGTAATATTTCTACAAAAAGTAAGTAGGTTCAGTTTTCTAAAATTAAATAATAAATGCATAGTTATGAAGAGGATAATTGTCTCTTAAAAAATAGGGAGGCTATGATTGAAATGCCGCACTCGCCTAACGGCTCGTGCTGTCAAACTTCCCGTTCGTAAAAAAAAATCACTTTATTCACTCGTTACATAAATTATTATTAGAGCTTGGTGAATACGGCCGATAAACAGCACCCATGACAACTACCTTAGCCGCGACACCTTAGGGTAGTTGTCGTGGTAACCTTGGAACACACCAGGCCGATCTGGGTGCTGTTTATATGGACACCATATCTATACAGGAAAAGTGCAAAGATTTATGGGGATTAAAAACACTTTGTTAAAAAATTAAAATATACAGTGTGGGCCAAATTAAACTTGCACACTTTTTAACTAATAATAACTTTTTATCTGTTGCGCCTATCTTTCTCATTTTTAAAGGGCTAATAGATAGATATGTTTTCTTTAGATTTGCCAATTTTGGTTTAACAGATTTAAACAGAACTGGAATTACGGGACTTTTTCCAAAATAATGCATTAAACTATATTGCAAAAAAAAATATCTACAATTAGGCTAATATGTTTATCTTAAAATTATTTACTGTTAAGTTTGGTAAGCATCCAACTTGAAACTATGGTAACCTTACATTTTTGATTTTAAAAGGATACTAAAAACAGTTTTTTTTAATCGAGAGAAATGCATGCTTTTTGGGAAGCATTATTTATTAAAAATAATTATAATTCCCAAATCCTCAAATTGTTAATAGATTTGCTTTTACTGAATCAATTTTCATAGTTTGTCTACAAAAAAACGTATTAGCTTAATTGTAGCTAAATCATATTTATTTTGCAACGAGTGTTAATACAGTTTATACAGCTTTTAAATCATTTAAATTGTGTAATGAGGTTAAATATTAATAGTAAAATTTTTAATGAAAAAGTTTATCTTATTCTTTTTAGTGAATTTTAATAAAAGCATGCTTTAAAATAGATTTTTTTACATTTAAATTATTCTTCTGCGACCGTATATAGAACCCCGCACCATTTGCATTGAAAACCGGCATTGGTGAAATTCTATAAGGTTGTAGTATGTTGAAGTCCCATCGCTAGTGGTAATGTTTTAATAAACATTTTGGGGTGCCATCAATAATCTTTTGGAATAAGGGCTGCCTAAAGTGACATCACTGAAGGATATTAAAAAGCACATCTATTACTTTACTTTAAATACCTTTTTAAAGAACATAGATAATTGTGGCGAGCAGTGGTGTAGTGGCTAGCGTGTCAGCCTCTTACCGCGGCGATCCGGGTTCGAATCTCGAAGTCGGACATCTGATTTTTAATAGCTCGTCATCTCACAGTTGGCAATGGCAAACCACTGTGTAGTATTCTGCCATTTCTAGGTAGTAGTTATTTAAAAATAACGTCCGTGGTAGCACTACCGCGTTGTCTAAAAGGTGCTGTGAAATGCAACTGCATGTTTCAGTGCTTGGATAACGTTGACGGAACACAACAATAATGGGTTAACCATCCAGTAACCCGGCACTCACGGTACACTGGTATTTAGGCATAAGCCTTCGTGAGATGTTAAATGGTTTAAATAAAGATAAAAAAAAGTATTTTGGAAAAAGTCCCGTCCTGTCCAACTCTTTAACCAAAATTGGCAAACCTAGAGACAACATATCTACCTATAAGCCCTTTGAAAATAAATAAGATAGGCGCAACAGATAAACAGTTATTATTAGTTAAAAAGTTGTATATATTTAGGAAGATAAAATTGTCAAATAGCTTACTTTATAATTGTTACATAGGTTCAAGGATAAAAAAACCATCATGTCAAATTTGTCATATTGTCATAAATTATTTAAATGATAAAGTTGGGCTTAATTGCTCATTTTCAATTGTGTGTATGATTATAACTTGATAAATATTCGAGCTGGCATCATGGATTGTCGTAATCATCAGTTTATTTTAAACATGATTCTGAAAAAACATCCATGAGAATAATTTTTTATACATTGGCGCCCATACGACCTGGTCTATTACGTTAATGATAGTTAATCTTTGGATAAGATTCTTAATATCGAGGTGTTTTGTATCTGTATCACTCGCAAAAAATGGATTAAAAGATAATAGCCCTAAAAGAATACAGATATCATGGTTTATAGTATATTTTATAGTGTAAATATATAGATGTATTGAATTATTTAAAAATGGCTTTAGTATGTGTTTTTATAATGGAAATACTATATCTTACATTTGTTGCTGCAGCACGTAAGTTTTAAAATTTCAAAATATAGTTTTATCAAGCCAAGTTTAAGCAAAATAATTAATAGTTTAAAAAAACTAAAAAACACGCTTTTATATGCAACCGAACTAAAAATTAGAAAATAATTTTTCATTAAAAAAATATTGTCATTTCATAGTAAAAAGCGTGGGGTGCATTTTACTATTTTTTCATAACTTTTCCATCATAGATATTTGCAAATATAATAATTATAACATTTAATATATTTATCACCCCACGCTTTTTACTATGAAATGACAATATTTTTTTTAATGAAAAATTATTTTCTAATTTTTAGTTCGGTTGCATATAAAAGCGTGTTTTTTAGTTTTTTAAACTATTAATTATTTTTCGTTTTTAGTTTTTGCTACTCTTGACAAAATGGTGAAAAAATTTTTTAGTGAACAAGAGTAGCAAATTTTAAAATTTTTCCAACATATTGCAACCCACTAAAAAATTTCTTCTTCATTTAATAGCAAAGTTTGAAATGTTGCCAACAGATGGCAACCTAGGTGTTGTTTTTATAATATAATGGAATTTTTTTCCTGGCGATCAAAAACAAGATAACGGGATACTGTTTGCAGATTATTGCATTGTCATGGGTCCTTAATACGTGTGCAAAGTTTCAAAGAAATCGAATAGCTGGAAGTTGGTTAAAATTAGGCTCAAAGATTCCGTTACATAGGCAGCCAGATGGATAGATAGATAGTTACAACCCAAGTTAATAAAAGCGTGTTAAAAACAGCGCCTCGTGTACTATGACACAAATCACTTGGTGCCACTTTTGATTCCTCCATAACCTAAAACCTATTTTACGTATGCGCATAAAACTAGTTGCGTTTATTTAAATTCATAAGGATAACTAAAAGTCCAAATTTCATAAAGCTAGCTTAAACGATTATAAAGATATGAAGGTCCAAAAGTCGACAATTTTTCACTGACATACAGATCAAACAACTAACCCACTTCCAGATGACCTAGAGAGATGAAATTTGGAATCCAGTTTGGTAATTGTGTATAAGCGTAGATTTTAAAATTAAAAAAAAATACAAAATAGGGGGTTAGAGGGTCCTCATACAAAAAACTTGTAAAAGGTGCTAATAAATAAATAATCGTTAACAACTGTCTGAATGTGGAAGACAATGATTCAGTAGTAAAAGAAGAATTTCGGACTTGTCTTTATTAATTTATTCACACAACGTTTCGGGCAGTACTATCTCTGTCCGTTCTCAAGTGTAAACACACTTGAGAACGGACAGAGATGATGTATTCTAACTTAGCCTTTTGGTTAGGATTTTTATGGTTAAATTGGATACTACACAAAAAAAATTAAATTCAAACAAAAAGGTAAATTGTTATCCTCTCGAAAGCCACTCGAGGTCTCTCGGCGGAAGACGAGGGATTCCCTGCCTCCTCTTGTTTTTAACATAAGTAGGTATGTGTATTTAACTAAAGATAAAATTCAAACAACAAAAAATGGTAAAATCTTGTAATATTGTCTTAATTTTTTAATTAAATCTTTATTTATTTTATTGCATACATACATTCATACGGAATACAATTAAAAATCCTTTGTTTATATACGCTCAGAATCACAAAAATATAAAAAAATATTCATCAGGTATATTAACCCGCATAAAAAGTGGCAGAAACAAATAAACTGTAATACAACGGTTTATTTCTGTACCACAAAAACAAAAACATGTCGATAATGCGCATGAAATTCCAACAAAAATCCCAGGACTGCTAATAAGGTCACGAACCGGTAACGAACTGATTCCATTGTAACCCGCGAACACAGAACTGTTACTAAAAATTCAGGATTTTACTAACCGCGAACGCTGCTTTTTCACTGCGCATGCGAATAGTCCCAGAACCGGTTCAGAATCGAACCCGCGAACAAAGCTAATATTTACATCGAAACAAATTGAACCTATAAAATGTTAATATTTTTGAAAAAAGCTGGTATATGCTTACTGAACAAAATTTAAGGAATTGCCAGGGCGACGTTTTTTTTGCTAAAATTGCTTAGGAGTTACCTCATTTTTGTTTTAATAATTTAAACTTTGTCATAAGGGTTTGGAATTATCCAACTTTCCCCACATTTAATAAAATTTTAATTCTACTTCTAAACTTTCCTGCAGGTAACATGAGTTTTAGACCACCTGATTAACAGCTCTTGGATCTACAGTAGACAGGCAACCATGATGCAAAGTCCCTCAATATCATCTTTATTTTTGTTTTTTGTAATAGTTTGTTGACTGATATTTAATCCAGACGATTAAACTGTTTTTTCATTTATTATTTGAATTCTACGAATTTATTATTTGATTGATTAGCTAGGTAGCTGTAAAAACAGAGAGGCAAAAAGTTTTAGGTTTAGGGTTTATTAACATTTTTGACTATTTAAAATAATTAATAGTTTAAAAAAACTAAAAAACACGCTTTTATATGCAACCGAACTAAAAATTAGAAAATAATTTTTCATTAAAAAAAATATTGTCATTTCATAGTAAAAAGCGTGGGGTGCATTTTACTATTTTTTCATAACTTTTCCATCATAGATATTTGCAATTATAATAATTATAACATTTAATATATTTATCACCCCACGCTTTTTACTATGAAATGACAATATTTTTTTTAATGAAAAATTATTTTCTAATTTTTAGTTCGGTTGCATATAAAAGCGTGTTTTTTAGTTTTTTAAACTATTAATTATTTTTCATTTTTTAGTTTCTGCTACTCTTGACAAAATGGCGAAAAATTTTTTTAATGAACAAGATTAGCAAATTTTAAAATTTTTCCAACAGATTGCAACCCACTAAAAAATTTCTTCTTCATTTAATAGCAAAGTTTGAAATGTTGCCAACAGATGGCAACCTAGGTGTTGTTTTTATAATATAATGGAATTTTTTTCCTGGCGATCCAAAAAAGATAACGGGATACTGTTTGCAGATTATTGCATTGTCATGTTTCCTTAATACGTGTGCAAAGTTTCAAAGAAATCGAATAGCTGGAAGTTGGTTAAAATTAGGCTCAAAGATTCCGTTACATAGGCAGCCAGATAGATAGATTGATAGATAGATAGTTACAACCCAAGTTAATAAAAGCGTGTTAAAAAGGGCCGAAAGGATGTTGTGTACATAACTTTATAAAGCGTGTTTTTAGTTTTTTAAACTATTAATTATTTTCATTTTTAGTTTCTGCTACTCTTGACAAAATGGCGAAAAATTTTTTTAATGAACAAGATTAGCAAATTTTAAAATTTTTCCAACAGATTGCAACCCACTAAAAAATTTCTTCTTCATTTAATAGCAAAGTTTGAAATGTTGCCAACAGATGGCAACCTAGGTGTTGTTTTTATAATATAATGGAATTTTTTTCCTGGCGATCCAAAAAAGATAACGGGATACTGTTTGCAGATTATTGCATTGTCATGTTTCCTTAATACGTGTGCAAAGTTTCAAAGAAATCGAATAGCTGGAAGTTGGTTAAAATTAGGCTCAAAGATTCCGTTACATAGGCAGCCAGATAGATAGATTGATAGATAGATAGTTACAACCCAAGTTAATAAAAGCGTGTTAAAAAGGGCCGAAAGGATGTTGTGTACATAACTTTATGTCAGCGGCGGCTGTTGATGGCGAATTTGGTGGGACAACCCGAACGATTGTTTAATAAACTATCTTTTTTTTTTAAATTGTTGATTATTACACTTTATAAAATCACCTTAACCCGTTTTTGTTATGCTGTTTATCATATTATCACTAAAAATAGATTTATTACTTATGATAAGAGGCCGAAATAAAAAAATTTACCTATGGTGCGGATTGTGCCCACCTAATTGGCCATTACCAGCCGCCGCTACTTGTGTGTTTTTACAACTTATTTAAAAGAGGCTTTTTAGGTGGAGCAAATTGTAAAAACCTTTTTACTTATACTAAATCTTATTTTTATAAACCAAAACTCTGGAACTTATGCCTTATCTAATACACTTCTTTTATACCAGCTATGGTTTGTTGATTGTGGTTTATAGTTTTTTTTTATTTAAGCCAAACTATCGGTTTACAGACATATTGATTGTACAAATTTGAAAAATCAACTTCGATTGCATACCCACCCTTCCAGCTGCTCCTTTTATCTCCAGTGTGTACATGATCACCCTATGGAAAGACCTTGTGGACCAGAAGCAGCTCCTCTCGATCTGCAATATTTTTAACTTAAACTTAAACTTTTTTTTTTGTTTAAAAGTACTGGTGTCAATTTTGAGACACCCAGTATAAGGTCCTTTTATATCAAAATTCTTCATTGGTTTATTTTTCAGCATCATTTACCTCCGTCAACAGCAACGTCAATTGTTTGGATCCCGCTAACGATGGTACGTTACATCCCCATCCCGAAAGCTGTACGCTATACCTCCAATGTGTACACGGTTCTCCCATAGAAAGACCTTGTGCACCAGGAACCGAATTTAGTGCATCTATAGGAGTGTGTGTACATCCATGGCAATCCGAATGTACTGTTGGACAACAGCCAAACCCAGAACCGGAAGATACCGAGGATACTGTGCCTGAACCCGAAGAACCTGTACCAGAACCCGAAGAACTTGAGCCAGAACCCAAAGAGCCTGTTCCCGAGCCCGAGGAGCCTGTGCCAGAACCCAAGGAACCTGTACCAGAACCCGAAGAACTCGTGCCAGAACCCGAAGAACCTGTTCCTGAACCTGATGAGCCTGTACCAGAACCCGAGGAACTTGTACCAGAACCCGAACAACCTGTTCCCGAACCTGATGAGCCTGTACCAGACCCCGAGCAACCTGTGCCAGAACCCGAGAAGCCTGTACCAGAACCTGAAGAACCTATTCCCGAATCTGAGGAGCCTGTACCTGACCCCGAGCAACCTGTACCAGAACCTGAGCAACCTGTGCCAGAACCGGAAGAACCTGTTCTTGAACCTGAGGAGCCTGTACCAGAACCCGAGCAACCTGTGCCAGCACCCGACGAACCTGAACCAGAGCCTAAAGCACCTGTTCCCGAGCCCGAGGAGCCTGTACCAGAACCCGAGGAACCTGTTCCAGAATCAGAACCAGAGGTAAACTAAAAAATGTTAGCAAGAATAATCACCAATGTAAAAACCGAATGAAATAATCACTTTACCCAATTTGGCTTTTAAATTATAAAATAATTAATTTGGTCGAAGCAATGAAGCATTCGCTTTTAAAAATTATTTGTAAATTTTGTACCTAATTTTGACCTTACACAGACCGGAGTTGCATTGCAGCCCAAAATGTATTCAAGAAATGCTTTTTCTCGGGACGCCCTTTGAAAAATTTAACTTTGTAAATAGGAGTCAGTGATGATTATGATGTTCAAATTAAACCCCCGAACACCTGGAGCGCAGGAAGGCCGACAAACATCATCTCTTTGGAACTTTTTAAAAATTTATGTGGGGAAGGAGAAAATCTCTGCGCCCGGGGGTTTTGGGTTGCTAAGCTTAAATATGGTATCTAACACCCTACGGACACCTGGTGCACCCTAAAATAAACGCTGTCATCTTCAAAAAAATTCTGACAAGAGTGCCAAAAACAGGCCGAAAATCATTGTGGGGACGTTTTGTGGGACACCTATTTTATGTCAAAAATGACCTCCCGAGCACCTGGTGCACCGAAACCTAACGTTGAATGTCATCTCCGTGGCTTTTCCTGATAGAATCGAAAAACTGAACCGAAAATTGTAATAGGGGGTTTTTGGGGCGCTGAATCAAAATTTTACGTCAAAAACGATCCACCGAGCACCTGGTGCATCGCAACTTGGCCTGAACGTCGCGTCGTCTTCGAGGTTTTTTCAGACACACTAGTATAACTGTGTGTTGTAAATTCTAGAGAAGTATGCGTGCACATCTGGCAATCTGATTGTAATGCTAAAGAGTCGCCTGATAACTTAGAATCTGATTCTTCTCCAGATGCGTAAAACTCCTCCAAAAAACCAACAAAATATCTTATATCAATAACCGCTCAAACTAACTGTGATGAATCTGAATTAAAACCACAAAGTAAACAACCTAAAGTTGAAACTTGGTTAAAGCGTTTTTATCATATTTCAAAAATACCGACTCTTTTTAAAATTTAACGCTCTTTATCCCAGAAATAAAGCAACATGCTTTATAAAAACTTTTTATATAAACAATCATAAGAATTCACACCCCTAAGTTTTGTACCGTAGTTAGGAAACACCCTGTATATTGTAAAGTTTGTAGTTCATTGTTTGATCTTTTAATAATAATACAAAGAGTTTACTATTAACATTTAAAAAACTATTCGGTTGAAAGATAGGATATGTCTACAAAGAGATTGGGAAATAAATTTTAAATTAAAATTTAGGTCTTTAAGTTTTACTATCTATTGTGTTTAAAAAAAAAACATAAAAATAGCGGTTAATGTGGCATTTTCGGACAATATTTTCTTAAAAATTAATTAAGACAGGTCGGAAGTATCACATAGGATCTAAAATATTAGTTTTAGTCAAAATAAAATTTCTATTAATTTTGTGGGTACCCAGTATTTATAGAATAACCGATTAACGTTTCACTTTTTTATTTAGCATGAATCTTTGACTACCATAGAACCGGAACCAAATTTAGTCACCACTGAAGCACCTTTTGATCCAATTCCCAATAATTCAGAAAATCTGCCAGAAGATGGTAACGCAGGTAAACAAAGCACTACTAGAGAACCGAAAGAATCATCTACCACCGATCACATACCTTCTTTAAAAGCTGGTAAAAATGTTCTAAAATTACTAGCTTAAAAAAATATATCTTAAATAATAGTACACTATAAAGGCTCAAACACATGTTTCGGGAATCAGACTAGGCGGGTTACGTGACTGTAACCCTTACCATTTTGGAAAAATGTTTAAAAGTTGCATATAAAACATTGTGGTAAACTTGTCAGAAAAAATACGCGTTCGCCCAGTCCGACACCAGAAACAATTGAAATTAACAGGTTGGGTTAAAGCGCCGCTCCCATATATGGCAGTATACATATTCGTGGTAGACTCGTCAAGAATAATCTCTCTAAAAATGTTTTAAAAGTGTTCTTATCATAAAGTCCATTTTATTACACTTATTACAATTTAAAAGTATAAAATTATTAGGTATTACTTGTTTTTAGAGGAATCCAAGGAAGTAACAACCGATTCATCTGAAAAAACTATACTGACTTCCCAGAAACAGATTTATCCGGTTCTTCAGTGGAAAATGAACCCGACTCGAAAGAAGTATCGATAGAGCCACCAAAAGAACCAGAGAATGAAGAATCAGAAGAAGTAGAATATGACGATTATGATTCAATAGAAAAAGATATCTCTGACTCTTCAATGGAAAATAAACCCGGTTCAAAAGAAGATTTTGAATCAGATTCACTAGAGACAACAAAGCAACCAGAGGAAGAAGAATCAGAAAAACGATGTGATTACGGTGAATGTTCATACGATGAAGATTATGAAAATGATGATTATGATTCAATAGAAAATGGCTCTTCAATGGAAAATGAATCCAGGTCGAAAGAGAAACCAACAGAGTCGGAAGAAGAAAAAGAATCGAAAGAAGTAGTTGTGGATCCTAAAGAAATATGTGCCGTACACGTAGACAGGTAAAAATGTTTTGACCAGTCATCTTAAGCCGCGTTCTTACTTGCTACTCACCACTCTTATCAACAATGTTATCTAACATGTTTTTGAGATTTTATTAAAAAGTCACTAGTTATTTGTTTTTCAACAAGTTATTTGTTACCGCAGCAATGTTGCGGCAACATGTTGCGACTGGTCCACATTAACGTTTTGGCATCAAAAATTTACGCAGTATTGTTTAGACCAGTGACGCGTTTACTTCTTATAAAAATGGAATGGTCAAAGATAAATAGAAAGAAAATAAAGTTTTGTGGGGTTGCTTGTTGCCTTTTTGAACCTTTAAATGAGGACGATATCAACAAGTTATAGAAATATGTATCAGCAACAAGTTCGTGTTACACGACACTAAATGAGGACACGGCTATAGGCATAAATATTGTTTAAACCCGATTGAGTTGCCAAAAAATTATGATAAATACAATGCTTTAATATATTTAAAAAAAACACATTCTGTACAGGGTGTTTGAATTTTGTTGCAGTTGCAGGGTATCTTGGTTGTTATTTGAGAATGAGACTTGCGGTTTTCGCAAACTGTTGCTTCTTTTTGATGAAACGAAAAAAGGCATTAAATGATTTTTTGCGGCTCGATATGAGTTGATATTTACGTTAAATCCAGTGGTATAAATAGATTATTTAAAAAAAATATGTTTCAAGATATGAATCAATAATATGATTTTTTAAATAGAACACCCCGTATATTTTTAATTTATTAAATTATAGAGAATAAGAGCATTTAAAAATATATAATACTTAATAGTTATTTTATATTTTTGAACCTTAAATTGATGATTTATATGGTGAAATTAGATTTTGAATGGTGGGCCATAATATAGACTTTATAAGGAAAGAATAAAGTTGACCGTTAGTTCATAATTCATTTACATTTTACAGCAAAATCTGAGTTTTAACTATTTTACTTCACTCAGCATCCCTATTCACCCATTGGTTCCTCAAGTTTGTTGACTTATTAATTTTTAATAATTAAATATTTTTAATCAGCTATACTACTTTTATATTTAAAAGCGTGTCCAAAATCAGTATGTATACAAGATTTTTAGATAATCATTTGGTTTTAGACAAAATAATAAATAAAAAACCGTGTATGAAACTAGTGCCAAAATTATTATTGAACTTTAAATTTTCAAGGTATTGGTTTTATACATGGGTATTTTTTTAAATACATATGGATACATACTAATTTTGGACACTGTTTTAAGCATAGACACAGTGGCTCTTATTCAAAATATTCAGTTTTTAATTAATTATTAACTCAAGAAACTTGCAGAACCAAGACAAGAACAAATTACGAACCGTGGGCTAACTTTATTCTTTAGTTTTAAAGACTATATCATGGCCCACTATGCAAAATTCAAATTAAAAACATCAATTACGGTGCCTAAAAATAAAAAATTACTAGTAAGTATTATTTATTTTTGAAAAGGCTCCTATGCTCTCTAATTTATTGAATAAAAAAAGACAGGGCATTCCAATAAAAAAGTAATATTTACTTTTTGTTTATATCTCGAAAAATATAAACGTAATTAAAAATTAACTAAACCACTGCATTCTACGTAAAAACATCTACTAATATCAGTTTTTACTTATAATTATAAGTTACAAGACAACTGAAATACGGGTAGGGGGGAGGGAAAAAATGAATTTTGCCCCGTATGTAAAAAACTAAGAGGGCTTTGAAAAAAATTTGTATTATCAAAAACCAGCAACAATCCTCGAAAACCACAAGTATCTGATTAATAATCAAGATACCCTGAAATTACAACCAAATCGGGACACCCTGTAAAATGGTAATTCTTAGTAGGCTGACGCGTAGAGTGACAAAATTATTTTATAATTTTTTTATTTTGATTTACAAAATTTAAAAAAATATGTATCATATACACACAAAATACGAATTTCGAAAATTGGAAAGAAATTAATATAATCTTGTGCAGAACCGAAAACGTAATAATATATAGGGTGCTCCATTTAAAATAGGCAAGCTGATACGCATTTTCGGTATAACCGGGAGTTGCGGAAAGATAATATATTTGCCATATAAAGATTAATATTACTCAAAATTTGAAAAATGTGTCATTAGTAGTTTTCAAGATCATTCACCGTGAATAACCTTGTATTATTTGTATGTAATTGTAAATAATACACATTCTGTAAAAGAAAACTAATATTTTTGTATTCTTTTTAGGTTCTTCGAAACTGCTTACCCCAAGAGCTGTTCCAAATATATAGTTTGTAAATTTGGTACACCCGTTGTTAAAACATGTGCTAGCGGAAAATACTTCAACCCAGTTATAACCACTTGTTCAGAGGACGGTTTAAAATATTGCCAAAAAGGGTGGCAACAAAATTTTACAACTAGTTTTATTTTTAAATTGTACCCTAAAAGAAGCAATACATTTTCAATAATATAATAATAAATTTTCTAATAGTTATTGTTTAATTTATTAGCTATGTCTTAATTCTAGTTGAAGAATTGTTTTAAAAATATTTAATTGTCTCAACATTCTTGTGGTTCACATCACTATGTTGTGACCAATCAATGTGCAATTTTAGTTGCGTTACCATGACAAAAGTATATTTAATATTGGTGGTAGCATAAAGTAACATACCTACGGATAAAAGAAATCATGGCATGCTAAAATTTTCGTACCGCTTTTTCGGCAGGCTTGGCGGCAGGCTTGTCATTTTTCCAGTTTACACTTTAAATGCGTCGGTCGAAGCCTCGCCTCGTGTAACTACAACGGTGGGGAGACACGTAAGCTTACTGAAATGACTAACTGGCGGTATTTCAACGAGAAACGAATAAAATTATATTGGGAGTTTTCGCATGACCTGTCCTTAAATCGGCTATTCCATGATAACTCTTATAATTTCCTTACTCTATGGTGGTAGACAATGAAATGTTTTCAATAATACCACTTTCTTGGACTTCCATTGTCTTTATTTTTAACTGATACAGGACGTTTCGGATGGTATCTATATCCAAAGAATTTTAAGTAATTACTCAGTAATAATTAGATATTGTATTTATAGAACATTGGCAAAGTATAAAAACTTAAAATAGGAGAGCTTAAAAAACATACAGAACGAGGTGAAAGGTCTAGATCAAAGGTGGCAAAACATGCTTGGCCAAATCATCACCACATACAGTGGTCGGAGGCCAAAACTATTTACAAAGAACACTGGAAAAAGAGAAAATTTAAAGAAGCTGCTGTGATTTTAAACAAAAAGAACGTATTAAGCAAGCCTAGTATCGACATACCAATTATCTGGCAGCCGTTGCTGATCCGTAAAGAAAAGTCAAGCTTCGGTAAACAACGAATAGTATACCGGTATGGAAACCAAACCACCGACCTTAGCAAATCTGTGTATTTAATCCTTTCCACCAGTCTACTATGTACTCCCCTACAATTCCCCGCTGCAACAAGCCTACCGATTGGAGCAGAGAAATACCGGCTTCCCGCTTTCACCTTTCGTCAGACAACGACGCCGCGAGCAACTTACTCCCCATCACGAATATTTCCCAGGCTTTTAATTCCTTATGGTCGGTAAGTTCGTTTCCAAACCGGTATAAGTCGTAGTTTTTTAAGAGTAGTTTTAGTTATCACTTGAAAACAGTTAGAGATAGACACCATACGAAACGTCGTGTATCAGTAAAAATAAAAGACAAAGTAGTATTTTTAAAGCTTTTTAAAAGATCAGCTTGTTTCATTAAAAAAGAAATAAACGTAAAATCGTACCATGTATATCTTAGGAGATAATAAAAATCTAATAACTGTTTTAAACATTAGGAATTAACACAACCATTTTTTTAGTCGTAAAAAATTAAAAGAGTTTAGAGTGGTATAAATTAAGAAACTGGCAACCGGTATATGCGGTCTTTAGACGCAATGACAAGCGACAACGTAATGAAATTTTAAACAAACGGTTCTTGCCAAAGAGGTTTAATCTGATTGGGTTTTTCCGTTACATTTTTGCAAGAACAAAATAGTTGATCGATTTTTATTTATTTCATGTCAAGTAAGGTGGGATTACCTTTTATAGGTATGGGATTAAAATAATAAATAAAATTTAAATAAAATAGATAGAGGATATAGGAAAGATTGACGTATGATCTGATAACATATATGTATTTTGGAATAATATTTTACCATGCAGAGCTGATCATACAGGGTGTTTATTTAAAAATTACCAATCAAGTTATCTGTGAAAAGTGATAAATTTAAAATCCCCAAATCACATCAAGATACCAAGATTCTTAATGAGAAGGGGGTTCGAGTGATACACCATTTTAAAGCTCCTGACGACTACTTAATAACCCTAGAATATTAAGTCCGTACTTTTACTTTAAAAATACTTTGATATATACAGGGTTGCTCAGAAAAGCGTGACGGTATAAAGTTATGTTTTTTGAATGTATTACCCTGTATCTTATATTTTTGTTAAATTCCTCTTTACATTTTAATACCTTTTTGTAATAGGTAAAATAGGGTTAAATCTTTAAATTTAGGAAATATTGTAGTTTCTTTTCAAAAAATAGAAAATTAAGGACATTTTTATACATACCATTATGGCGGATTACATATTATTTACAACTACCTCAATATGGGTATCAAATGAAAGGGCTTGATCGAGGTCTCGGTATAGTTAAGACCATATTTATTTCATTCTGAAAGCGATACCGCCAAGTACACAAAAAATGATAAAGTAAACAAACCTTTTCGAAAGCACATAGCCTCTGACAGAGCCTGATTATATATTAATAAAAATATTGCGAAAACACGTATCACGTACTTAAAAACATCCTCTTATTTCGTCTCTGGCGTACCATAAAACCTGTAACGCGTGGCGTAGTCGTCGGTTTGAATATTTTTGCTGCAATAAATTGTTGTTTACAAAAGGGTTTATTTGCTTTATTATTTTTTGTGTTCTTGGCGGCATCGCTTTGAGAATAAAATAAATATGGGTCTAACTTTCATCAATTTTAGGCGTTCAACCAATTATAACCGCGGTATTAAATGGTGGCAACTTTGACGTATAATACATTGTTTAAACGTCAACATAACCGATTGGTAAATACCTTTTTAGAATTGGTTCTTCGCCTAAAATTGATGTACATCAGATATATGTATATCTATAAGGCCCCCGCCCTGCAAGCCGTTCTTGCTGTGAAGTCATCTTACACGTCCATTGCTTGCCGACTTTCGCGAACTCTATTCGCAACTACATCACGCAAATATTTTGGTTTATTTATTTTTACTTCCATTTGTTTATATTGAGTACGTTTTTTTATACTAAATAAGTAAATTGTATTAAATGTGTTTGTATATTTGGTAGGTTGTATAATATTTAAGTTTTAGTTTTGTTTTTAAAAATGCTAAATCGTTGTTGTGCGCCGAGATGCAAATCCAACTAGACGGGAGAAGTATACATTGTGTTACCGAATAGTATTAAAAAAATTAAGGGCAGATTTTATTGTTGAAAATATGAAATAAAAGTTTGTTTAAACCTGGTTACAAAAATTTCAATTCTCAAGATACAGGGTGTTAATCTTGTAAAAAAATAGTTTTTTTTTTAATATCTTAAATATCCTTTATCCAATTTTGTTTAAATTTGACAAAGTTATTTATGACATTAAGGAAGTAGCTTATAAAAATACAGCTTTTATAACATCTATTATTTTCGTATCTTGTTTGGTTTAGAAGAAAAAATCCTTAATTACATATTTTTAGATTATAAAAGAAGCCTTGGGGCAACTTTTTTCTTGTAAAATTTAGGCTTATAATTTTGTATTATTTAATTTTAATATTTTATTAGGAAATAATAAAAATAAATACTTACCTAAAAGAATTTATATCTATCTAACAATTTTTACTAAAATAAGTGTTTTCGAATTTTATTAGTATTTGAAGAATTTAACACCCTGTATCGTAAGGAACAAAAAATTTGCGAAATCATATTTATTATATTAACTTTTCTTTCAATTTCATGTAGAATCTGCCCCTAAAATCTTTTAATAACATTCTGTAACACCCAGTGGCGTGCGTGCTAGGGGCGGCTGCCCGCCTAGCTTCTTCTGTTTTAGCGCGTTTTAGATAATGTTTAATTAAAAATAATAAACAGATTAATTAAATTATGTAGTTTTCATTTATAGCATGGTTTGATAACATTGATATCAAAGGATTTTTAAATAATTCACAATTTTGTTTTGTAAAAAAAACAAAATCGTCCGTGATTAATCCCGGTGGTAACAGTAGATACCTGTTTTTTTTTTAATCTTTGGACAAACCACGAAGGCTAAAAGCCTAAATACTAACGTATCGTGGGTGTCTTAAGCGAGGTAAGAGGGAGTTTGTTGACACGGGACTTAAATACTTGAAGATTTGGGAGGGAAGGAAAGTCCTCCGCCGGCAGCAGGTTCCACAATCTAGAAACTCTAGGGATAAAAGAACGTTTTTCTTACACATACCACCAAATATATATATATATATATATATATATATATATATATATATATATATATTTTTTTTTTTTTTTTGGACAATCCACAAAGGCTGAAAGCCTAAATACTACCGTGGATGTCTTGAGTGAGGTAAGAGGGAGTTTGTTGACATGGAACTTAAATACTTGAAGCTTTGGGGGTTAAAAAGACCTCCGCGGGTAGCACGTTCCACATTCTGGGTGCAAACTCTAGGGATAAAAGAACGAACATTCAGGGAAGTTCGAGGCCTATCCAGTTGGATCACATTGGGATGCATATGTGCGGCACCACTAGTTTCTCTGTTGGTACCACAAGTGAACAAATTATACTAAACAATTCCTGAGAGCAGAAGCCATGAAAGTAACTATAAAAAAGCAGTAACTATGGGCAAAAGAAGAAAGCTTTTCTTTAAGTAAAGGATCATCATTCAGGTGAACAGCTCTTATTAAAATGGAATCAAGAATGCTGAATTAGAGGGGGAAATACGTTTTGGCTCGAAAGAGAAATCCAAGCTTTTTAAAGCTGCCGTGGCTATAGATGGAATGCGTTTTTATATGAAGTTAATTGTTACAGACAATTGCGACGACAAAAACAAGATTTATTAAAAAATTGCGTTTTATACCTTGCCAATTCCTATGAAACAATTATTTTAAAAAGCTGAACAACAATCTTATGTCCGTTTTTTTCTTAAAATAGTATTTTTGAGTTACCAAAGAGTTTTGTGATAGTTTATTTAAGTGTTATATATATTTTCATTTATATTATAAACTAAATACTGTTTTTTATTTCTTGTTAAATGAATAAAAATTATGTTTTATTTTTAGAGGCATATATTTATTTATTTCTGGACACGTTTCCATTTTTTCAAATATATGCATATTTCTATCATTAAAACACATAAGCAGCCTTTTTATTCATAGTACCTTTTAAATATAACTCAAAATACAGTTCTAACAAAAGAAAACCCCAAGAGCGTATAAGTAATATAAACTTTGATACTTTAAATAGAACACCCTGTATATTTTTTATCATTTGAATTCTACAGGTGATTCCTGATATAAAATCTTTTATATATTCATAACCTAACTCTTTTGGTTTTGGAGAAAATGGAGTTTGAAAATGTCCTAACGACAGCACATTATGCAGTTTTATGGGAAAACAAATGAACATAACCAAAATTTAAAATGCCTAAAATAGTTGCTTTAAAAGACTCTACTTTTGGAGACCATTTTAATACTACTTCCGGTTTAGCCGGAAGTGCTGTAAAATTTGAACTTCCAAGTATGATAATTTTATATGATAATTAATATAAGTTCACCACTGTTTCTTTGACACCCTGTATTATAGAAATACATTTTAGTATTAAAATATACAAATATAATCTATTAGGTAATTGCCTGTTATGGAAAATGTTATGAATTTTTATATTTTAAAAAGAAACTACAATATTTTCTTATTATTTTTAATATTTGAGAAAGGGCGTCTTCTTTATCCCTAAGCATATTTGATTTCAAAGAAAAGCTGCTCGCTATATTCTATAGAGTCCGACCGAAATCGAAGCCGAAATTCACGTGGTCAAGTATAAATTACCTTCAAATACTGAAATTTGGGGAGTATTGTCCATTATTTTGCATTAATTAGAGAAATAAAATTAAATATGCGAGCGTTGTCGCGAAAAACGAAGTTAAGCGAGCGCGAACGACAACTTCCGAAATCAGTTTCGGTTTCAGCAAAAGTTTCGGTTAACTTTGGCCGAAACCAAAACTGCTACCGAAACTTGATTTATTGGCCGAAATTGGCCAAAACCGAAAGTTCGGACACTACTACATATATTTATAATTCCTTAATTAAAAAAGGATTGGTCTTACCTCAGAAGCCCGAGCAAGAAAGAAAGCACTCTGTTCTTTACATTATTTTTGAACTACGTAACTAGACTGTGGACCCGACTGCTCAAAGAGGAATTTTCTTTTCCATTAAATCTTCTAATATTTAAATCCCTTTATTTTCTCTTTGGACAATCCACGAAGGCTTAAACCCGAAATATTAACGTACCGTGAGTGTCTTAAGCGAGGTAAGAGGAAGTTTGTTGACACGGGACTTAAATACTTCAAGATTTAGGGGAAAGGAAAGACCTCCGCGGGTAGAAGGTTCCACATTCTATAAACTCTAGGGATAAAAGAACGAACAAAGTGGAAAGTTTGGGGCCTGTCCAGTTGGACGGGCACTACGAGTTCCCTCACACCCCGACGATGGGCAAGAGAGGAAAGCCTCTCTGTAAGTGAAGGATCATTTTAATGAGTCGAACAGCTCTTCTTTGAACAAAATCAAGAATGCTTAAGGTTTTGGGGGACGTCAGGCCCCAGATATGAGAGCTATAACATTCCAGGGAGGTCGGATTTGGGACACATACAAGATGTATACATTAGAAGGGAAATAATTCTTTTTGCTTGAAAGAGAACTTTTTTGTAGATGCCGTGTCTATAGATACAATATGTTTATGCCAGTTAAGGTTATTCTCAAATGTGACGCCTACAAGATTGAAGGTATCTATGCTCAACAAAACTTGGCCGCTCATAAGTAAAGTATGGGTATTTGATAACTTATTTTGTGAAAAGGAACATGATTGTGTTGTACATGCATTAAAATGGACGAGGTTTTTGGCGCCCCCATCCAATATTAAATTAGGAAAAGGTCCTGTGACAGTGATATCTGCATCGCTTTGCGCTTGCTTTCCAAATCAGGTTAAGAGACTGGTTTAGGGACCTGAAAACTGGAGTGAAGGGTACTATCGTCGGCAAAACTATAAATGGAATTAGTTGTGGACGAGAAAAGGTCTTTGATGTGAAGAAAAACAATGTTGGTGCCAGTACTGAGCCCTGAGGCACTCCAGCATTTACTTGGTGTAAGCTTGAAGAATGGCCGTCCACAATAACTGATTTAAGTCGATCAGAAAGATAATTAAAAAGCCAAGTACAGAGTTTAGTTAAAAGATCATAGATGGGAAGTTTATTAAAGAGCGCAGCATGCCAGACCTGGTCAAAAGCTTTGGATATATCAGGAGCAACAATCTGGGACTCACCTAGATACTTAAGCGAATTATTTCAGCCGTGTGATACGAAGGAAAGAAGATCTGCTGTAGATATTTTGTGACGAAATCCAGACTGCCTGTCATAACAATTTTTGTGTTTTTCTAAGTACTTAAGGATTTGTAAATTAATAAATTTCTTCATTACTTTAAGAACTAAGGGAAGTAAAATTGGTCTACAGTTAGATGGAAGAGATTAACGGCCGTATTCACCAAGCTCTGACAAATATTTATCAGACTGATAGCCTACTTAAAAAGCAGGCTATCAGTCTGACAAATATTTGTCAGAGGTTGGTGAATACGGCTGTTACATCCTTTTTGGGATTAGGGTAAACACGTGCAGTTTTCTAGCTCTCCGAATCTTGTTAAAAAGCTTTTACCTCACTTAAAATATGTTATATTTTAATCTTTGTGACAAAATAATAAAAAAAAACTAGTAGCATTAACAGCTTAAATTTTCCGGTTTTTAATCATGCTATCAATAAATTATTGTTTACGGTTTTCATAATTAATTCCTCATAACAAAAACTTATTTTTTTAATTGCCCAAATTTTAAAAAATAAACAAATAAAATATCCCATTATTTAGAAATTTGGCGATTTATAGACTTAGGACCTTTAATCCTTGGATTAAATTTTTATCAATAATACACGTTTTATTGCAGGATAATTTTGTGTTTTTCTATAATAACTATAAAAGATAGATTATACAACCACAGGAGTTAGTCGTAACAAAAGTTAATTACGTGATTAAGAAAAAGGCAGTGTAGATATATTGTAAAGTGTATGACCTGCCAGTGTTCAAAAATGAGTTTAAAAAGTGTTTGTGCACTTTTAGTGCTATTCTGTGCTTCAGTTAGTGCAGCTCGTAAGTGTTTTAACATTGGTTTTTAAAAATTTAAAATATACAGGGTGATCAAACTTAAGTCGGCACTATTGCTAACTTCTTTGTTATTAGAGATACAAAGTAGGGTAAATTAGTGAAGTTGTAGTATTTTTTTCGCTGGTTAACGTGCTGCGAACAGAAAAACAATTGAACGTCGGGTTTTTGATTTATTGCAAAAAAAGCACTTTTTTTAATGAAACACCTTGTTTATTATATTACCATTCGAAAGATCTAGTAAAAAGCTTAAGAAAACTTGACATAAATATGCATTAAATAATGAATTTTAGTATTTAGTTTTTTAAAGCAATAAGAAGCAACCCATCAGAGCAAACTTTTTGCCCTCAATTTTCTCGAAAATCATCGCTCTGGGCGATGTGCAACAGGAGTACGTTTTTTGTAGGAAAAAGTATGTAGTTTTCAAAAAATGAATTCACGTTGCGAAAAAATATTCTAAAAAAGTTATTCACGAAACAACCTCTACCCTTGCAAAAACTACCTTTTCCGATTTTCCAAATAGTTTTTAGTATCACCATTTGATTTAGAGTCAAAATTTATGGCAGAGGATTTTTTTCGAAATCTTATCTCGTTTTTTAAGTCTATAATTTCAAAAAAACTGTTTTTTAAATTCACCCTTTTAGTGCCCCTAACTCCCTTAATATACATTTTCCGCTCTATACTTATAGGAACTTTTTTACAATTTTTAGGAGTACTATCACCCCCGAATTTTTTTACACCATTACAGTGTATATTGAAAGGTTAACATAATATTCAGATTTCGATGGCTATATTTCCAAAACTTTAGGAGATAGACATATTAAATGAAGTATTTTTAAATCTTTTTAAAATATCTATTAAATGGTAATGCAATCTACAGGATGTTTTATTTATATGACAGTTTACGGTGCTACTTTAGTCTGCGGCCATCCACTCTAGCACCATGGTTTCTATTATTTTCTACCGCGGCGTCGGCGTCGCTGTCTTCAGATAATGCCGCCCGGTCTCCATTTAAAATGCAACCACGGTTGTATTTCTGCCGACCAGCAAATCTAGTCTCATCAATTTGGATAGGATTATCCTCCGTGCCTAACCTCCGGCCCTGGCTGGTAACAATGGAACTGCAGACTTCTCGGCACATATTAAACCAATCTGTTACGGTAGCTAAAGATTTTCCAGTAAGGTTAGTCACGCTGGTCATGGGGATCTCTTGTACAAAACGAAAAACTAGCTCTCAAATGTCACATAAGCTAGGTTCGAATTTATTCTATTGTTGATATCCGTGAGAGAGAGAGAGAGAATTTGAGTGTTTTAAAGGGCGCATCAGTGACTATGACTATTTAGCACCCTTTCTAGTGTTTTTTTTTTTTCTTGTCTTAATTTAGAATTTTATTCAAATGAGGTGCAGGGCGTTTATGTGTTTTAAGAATAGTATTATGTTGTCAATATTTTTGTTTGAAGGTTCCAATGCTTTTTTAATGTTACTCTGATTGATGTTGAAGTAAAGTCTTGTGTTTATCAAATCATTGCACGATATCATCAAGTGTTCAACAGTTAGGGGTTGTTGCACAGTGGGCACAAGGGATGATTTTCAGATTTTAGGAGGTATGAGTGGGTGAGGTATGTGTGTCCAATGAGTAGACGATGGATAACAGTTTGTTTGCGTCTATTGAAGAATGGGGTGACCGGAGATGAGGGAAGGATTTCATAAATCTTTTGTAGTTTGTTGTTACCCTCCAACAAGTCCCATTCGAGTTGAGAGGTATTATGCTCTATCTTTTTTATTATTGGTTTAAATACACTTTGTGAAAAGATTCTGTCTATGTATAGACTGTTTTCGTTTAGGTGATTTGCAAGGTAGTCGGCCTTTTCGTTTCCGTGGATACCTATATGGCTGGGTATCCATATAAAGAAGATAGAGAATTTTTTTATAACCAGTCTGTTTAGGATGTTTAAGATATCAATAATTAATGCATTTTCGTTAAATGCATTTTGTATAGCTTTAAGTGCGCTCTTTGAATCTACCGCCAGAACCCATTTGTTATACGGTTGTTTATTTATGGTGTTTAAAGCTTCTCTAATGGCATAAAGTTCTGCAGAGAATATATTATTTAGGTTATTTAATTTAATGTTGCGTGGTGTTATTGACTTAGAAAATAAAGCGCAGCTAGCATTTGAAGGTGTTTTGGATCCATCTGTATATACAGTGTTGTGTTGGGGAAAATTATTTTGCAGAATTTCATAAAATTTATTTGTGATAATAGATGGGTGCGTGTTCTTTTTACTATACTGCTCTAGGTTAAAAATTATGTTTGGTGGAGAGTATGTCCATGGGGGAAATACGTATAAGGGAGGGTTGAAGGGCAAAGGTAAAGTAAAGTTAGTCTGTGTAGAGTAATGTAAAAATGAAATATTTGTTGGAAAATTCTGGTTGGTTCTGCGATAATGGTCCAGTAGGTTTGAGTTAAAAAACGTGTTGTGCATAGGGTGGTTGGGCTTGCACTGTTGATATCCGTGTAGTGGAAAAATACGTTGCCTCTACTAACTGAACGCGTGACTTGACAACCGTTCCTAGGACGACGAAGCACAGGTCTAAATTGTCCTCCTCGATCGCGTTTTCTTTTCTGCTGCATTTCGATTCCACACCGATGGCATTCTATATTTTCAGGTTCTTCTAAAATTGGTGTTGCCGCAAAAAGTTGACAGCAACATTTTCGTCTAAAATACCTGTTCTATATAAATCTTTTAGCAACATTATTACGTATCACTATAAGGAACTCAATAAACCAATTTTTATTAAAAATTTGCCCCTTGTATTTATATGCCATATCACCATAATTGAAACATTAATATTCTATTAAAATCAGGTCCCTGCTTAGGTACTAATTCTTACAATTGTGCTACTCTCAAGTATTAATGTTTATTTGAATTACATTACATTACATTACAATCAGAAGTAGGCAATTTAAAAAAGAGAGAAAATTGACCCGTTCCTTTAAAAATTTCTACTCCCCAAGTCAAAACTCGGGACCCAAGATGTGTTTCACATATAAAATGTACTCTAAGAGATGGCCTCTGTCTTTAAGGCAAACATTCGCGCAATTAATCATGAAAGCCCGATTGTTCTGTAACATAATTTCGTCTCTTAACGCTTCAGCAACATGAATCTAATCTGCAACATTTTTGGGATTTAAAACAGGTTTCCGATAAACTTTTTTGTTTAAAAGTACGGTCGTCAATTTTGAGACACCATGTATAAAGTCCCTTTATATCAAAATTATTTATTGGTTTATTTTGCAGCATCATTATCTACCTACGTCAACAGCAACGTCAATTGTTTGGATCCCGCTAACGATGGTACATTACACCCCCACCCCGAAAGCTGTACGCTAT
Source organism: Listronotus bonariensis (assembly GCA_014170235.1). Taxonomy (NCBI): domain Eukaryota; kingdom Metazoa; phylum Arthropoda; class Insecta; order Coleoptera; family Curculionidae; genus Listronotus; species Listronotus bonariensis. The sequence continues at coordinate 19,567 of JACEGR010002565.1, read as the reverse complement.
ACCTCCAATGTGTACACGGTTCTCCCATGGAAAGACCTTGTGCACCAGGAACCGAATTTAGTGCATCTATAGGAGTGTGTGTACATCCATGGCAATCCGAATGTACTGTACAGCCAAAGCCAGAACCAGAAGATCCCGAGAATCCTGTGCCAGAACCCGAGGAACCTGTGCCCGAACCGGAAGAACCTGTACCAGAACCCGAGGAACCTGTACCAGAACCCGAAGAACCTGTACCGGAACCCGAGGAACCTGTTCCAGAACCTGAGGAACCTACAGCAGAACCTGAGGAACCTACAGCAGAACCTGAGGAACCTGTAACAGAACCTGTTCCCGAGCCCGAGCCTGTACCAGAACCCGAGGAACCTGTACCAGAACCCGAGGAACCTGTACCAGAACCTGAGGAACCTGTACCTGAACCTGAGGAACCTACACCAGAACCTGAGGAACCTGTTACAGAGCCCGAAGAACCTGTTCCCGATACCGAGGAACCTGTACCTGAACCCGAGGAACCTGTACCAGAACCTGAGGAACCTGTTCCAGAACCTGAGAATCCTACACCAGAACCTGAGGAAACTGTAACAGAAACCGAAGAACCTGTTCCCGAGCCCGAAGAACCTGTACCAGATCCCGAAGAACCTGTACCGGAACCCGAGGAACCTGTTCCAGAACCAGAACCAGAGGTAAACTAAAAAAATTATAGCACGTAAGCTTGTAAAAAGCGGGTTACAGTGAATTAAACACTTTACCCAAGAGCTTTATTACCCTGGATAGAAACGTAACTCTAACTTTATAATATTTAAGTTGATACATTCCTTTTAACATTCTATAGAATGCAGGAAAATAAGAACATTTTTCAGATAAAATTATGTCTAAAAATGTTTCGTTTTCAAGATACAGGGTGTTAAAACTTTTTAAAAAAAAAGCAGTTTTTGTCATACCTTTCCTATTAGTCCAGAAATTATCACAAGGTTTAATTCACTTTTTTGGACATTACAATACATTTTTTTGTTGTAAAAGTTTTTAAAAAATTTTACCATTGGCGTTTAAACACGAATTTGGATTGAATTTCTTTCAAGGCAAAATTGTATGCCACTACTTTTTCTTTAAATTATTATTATTTGTAAAATAATTATTGACTTTGAAGAAAAAGCAATGGCGTACTTTTTTTTCCTTGAAAAATTACAATACAAATCTTGTTCGACAGTTACGGGTAGTTTTTTTTAACCTTTACAGCAAACAATGTAATATCATGGTCAAAAGAAGTGTATCAAATTTTGTAATAATATCTGGAGTAGTAGGAAAGTTATGACAAAAAAGGATTTTTTTTTAAACTTTAACACCCTGTATCTTGGAAACAAAGCATTTTCGTACATAATTTTACCTGAAAAATTTGCTTAATTTCTTGCATTTTATATAGTGTTAAAAGAAATATAGCAACTTAAAAAAACTGTATTTTAGGTAACATAAGACTTCTGTTTTGAATAGAATCATCACGTTCGATAGTAACGTTTTGTCTTTACTGCAGATACAAAAAAATACTAATTACTTTTAGCGCGAAGGTGGTAAAAAACACGGGCAAAAGCAGTTAAGCCAATATGTCAGAATCCCAAACCAAGCTGTGGCCTCGTCGGGCATAAATAATGTTTTTTTTTAAATTTGAAACTGCAATTATAAGACAAAATCAAAATAGGCTCATTACGAATTTATTTTTTACCATACTTTCCCGAATTATCAAATAAAATTCAACGAATAGGACATAAATTCACACAATCTTTAAAACACAAAACACTATTAGATCTCAATTAACAAAAAAACAAAACCATACAACTTAAATAAAAATACAAAAAATGTCATTTATAAAATACCTTGCGAATGCAATAAGATTTATATACGTGAAACTTGTAGACCATTAGTCAAACAAATAAAAGAACACAAATGATACATTAAAAACACAGAATTTTATAAATCAAAAATCTGTCAACACGCATTTGATAACAATCATAAAATAAACTGGGATGCTTCGAGCATTTTAGCAAAGGAAACTTGTTCTGAAAAACGCAAAATCAAAGAAAGTGCGTATATATTATTAAATAAAGATAATTGTGTAGCATCAATTTTAGTTAATTTAAATAACAGTTGGTTGCCTTTGCTTAATACTGAAGTATATTCAGGAAGACTAAAAATTAACTAACTATTCACCTTTTTGTATTATAAACAATAAATACACCAGCAACCAGTTATCGATGTCACTATGACACTATAACCAAACAAATATATTTGACATTTAATGTTAAAGAGTTTTCAGAATATCCTAAAAAATGATAAAAATTTTAAAATTTAAAGCCTAAATAATAGTTAATTTTTTAGTTTTATTATTTTTATTCAATTTATCTGACAACGGTGGCAGATTTGCCACCGAAACTTCGATTGTTAGTTATCTATTTACTTATTTTTTTTGTTCTTTTTTGGTACTTTTAATTACGTTACGTTACAAAAAATGCGGCAACAAAGGTTAGTCAAATGCGCTTTTTTGAAAGTAAATATGGGCCCTCATTTAATTCATTTTAAAAGCGATGCCGCCAAGTACACAAAAATGTAAAGTAAAGAACCCTTTTGTGAGCAATGATTTATTGCAGCAAAAATATTTAACCCTACGAGTTTCTAGTACCACGCCACGTGCCACCGGTTTTACAGTAGGACAGAGGCGAAATAAGAGAATGTTTTGTAAGTAGGTGATAGGTGTTTTAGCAATTTATTTTTTATTATTTATCTAAAAATATGTAATCAGGCTCTGTCCGAGGCTATGTGCATTCGAAGAGGTTTGTTTACTTTATCATTTTTTGTGTACTTGGCGGCATCGCTTTCAGAATGGATTAAAAATAGACCCACCTATAACCATAGCTCGTATTATATTTAATTGTTTTAAAGGTAAAAGATAAAATTTTAAGAATATTGACAATTATACTGGGTGTTCCATTGAAAATAACAAAGTTTCCTTTTATCAGAAATTACTTTTTTGTGTGAGTTTTCAGTTGATTATTCAAAAATCATATATATGAATGAATGAACTTACCTTATGTTTATTTTCGGGTGAATCATTAAAAAAATAGGATTTAGTATTTTAATGTTAAGATCTTGGTCATGCAGTAAGAAATACTCTGTATACGATCTAGTAATATTTTTTAAAGTATTTTTTCTGTTTTTCTTAGTGTTTTTAAATATCTAGCTAAGAATAATTAATAGTAACTAATTTGTTTCAGTTTTAACCTAATTTTTAGGTATGCTGTTTTTTACGAAAGTTTCAATAAATTATAAATACGTTGGCACCATCATAATTATATAATATAATCATTAAAATAAATTAAAAAATAATACAATAATTAAAAGATTTTATTCAAGAGGTCGTGTTTAACTTCTCCTTAAGATCTATGTTTTTACTTAGTCTTTAGGCCTTTATGTTCTATCCTTAAAAAGAATTAGATAGAATAAATACTTATTATAAGTAACTAGCCCCAGTCCCACTTCGTTGGGCGTAATTTTTATTTTATTTTTTTGAACTTCTTTTACATTCATAATAAATTATATTTTTATTATTTTTTTTTTAAATCTCATTATATATTACCGCTATCTTGACATATATATATGCCATTATTTCTCTCTAAACTTTTAGTTTAATCATAATAAAATATACCCTATAAAACTTCTAAATAGTGTAGCTTTTTGATTATGAAAGAATTTTTATGATATGTTCAGTATTTCCAAAGATTAGCCCCTACTAACAAACAAACAAAGTTACAAACTTAACCTCTTTATAATATTAGTATAGATAAAAAACAGGCCGTAATAGTTTTTTTCTTTTCAGACTCCAACCGAAAAACCGGAATCCATTGAAACACCTACTGAAGCACCAAACACCGAAGGATCCGGGGGTAAAGTTACAAAAGGGTGTTCTATTCGTAAATTTTTTCGAGAAATGATCAGTTTCACTTTTATCAGTTCTATCACTTGCATGTGAACATGATCATTTGATCACGTGACAGATGTCATTGAAATATTAATAAACATTCAGAATGAAGTTACCCTCATATGCTCATATAGAATGGCATCATATTCAATTTTCACTTCTATCAGTTTGTTCACTAATTATATTTTGAAAGAATGCCACTAAAACTTCGTAATATTTCAGAGAATAATATATCCTATATATATATATATATATATATATATATATATATATATATATATATATATATATATATATATATATATATATATATATATATATAGGGTGGCCCACTATATTCGACGGTGAATACTGAAACATATACAGGTTGGATAAGGCCACAGTATAAAATTATTTTACTCTATACAGGATGTCTCAAAAAAGTGTGACGTATCAAAGTTATATTTTTTTAAATGGAACACCCTATATTTTATGACGGTTTTAGATTATACTCAAAAAAACAATTTAAGTTTGTTAATAGTGCCTAGCGTCTAATTTTATTCGTTTTTGTGATATTTGATTTTTTTCAAAATGCAGGGGTGCAATTAAATTAATTTTATTTTAACAATATAAACTCCTTATACTTTAAAATTTGTTAACAAATTAGAAAAAGTCTGCCTTATCATACCTAGGTCATATCGAGATCATAGATTATACAGGGTGATCAAATAATAATTTCATTTTTTTAGAAAGTCAAATGGCAATATCTCTCCTATTTAAAATGAAACACCCAGTATTTTTTACACCACATGATGACAAACCAAATACTCTTTAAAATGGTTATAGGTTGTCTATACCTATCTTTTATACTTTTTAAGTAAATTCCGTTTTAACATATTTTTATTCCAAATGTCTATTTAAATGTAAGTAGGGTGTGTATAGCTATGCCTATTTACTAAGCCGTTATTGCAAAATGTAAATTTGTCGCAAAAAAGCACAAAATTTAAAGATTTTGTATTATCTGCCACTATTTTTAAAATTCACAGAAAAAAATCATTAGTTGCTTATAATGCTACTTCCAATAACACTTGAGCTGAATGTGGTAATGATAAAACTTGTGTTTTTAAATAATCCTAATAACGCCTCTGGTCAGTTATGACGACATTCTGTGACTTATAACTCGTTTCTTCCATTATCCATAATCCATAATCACTGTGTCAATTTTTTTAAAGCAACTATTAAGGTTATCAGATGGTTTCTCTTGGAATATTTTTAGGGATTAACTCTAGACTAAAGTAAACCATTTTTTCACATCCTACCAGTGTTATATCATCTTGTTGTTGTAGATGAAGGGTTTTTATTTAAAATCATTGAAATTTCTTTTAAACTGACTAAAACACTAGTAATCAATAAATGGTCGTTGTTATTTTCTTAAGAAAAATATTAATGGCTGCTATGTCACAGCCAACTTTAATTTAAATAAACATTTGGACTAAAAATTTGTAAAAACAGATTTTACTAAAAAAGCACAAAAGATAGGTATAGGCAACCTATACACCATTTGAAAAGAGTATTTTATTTGTCATCATGTAACGTAAAATAATACAGTGTGTTCCATTTAAAATAAGAGAGATATGGCTATTTGATTTTCTGAAAAATTGAAATTATTTTTTGATCACTCTGTACAATATTTAATATTGATATGACCTACGTATGATATGGCAGACTTTTTCTAATCTTGTTACACATTTTAAAGTTTAAAGTGTTAAAACTGTTAAAGTAAAATTAATTTAATTTAATAATAACACAAAAACGAATAAAATTAGACACTTTGTACTATAAAAAAACTTAAGTTATTTTTAAAGTAGAATCTAAAACCATAAAATATAGGGTGTTTTATTTAAAAAAATTTAACTTTGATACGTCACACTTTTTGAGACACCTTGTATAGACTAAAATAATTTTATATTGTGGCCTCATCCGACCTGTATATGTTCCAGTATTTACTTTTTTTAAAAACCCCATGGTTATCCAGCTACAAACCTTGTCGAATATGGTGGGGCACTCTATATATATATATATATATATATATATATATATATATATATATATATATATATATATATATATATATATATATATATATATATATATATTATATCACAAAATTAGTAAAATACCAAAAATGAAAATTCATATGTTTAATTGATTTTTAGTGTGTTAAACACCAGCAGGTAGAGATTAGACAGTAAGCGCATGATTAAGAAGCTTGCATCATAGGTTGCTGCTTCGGTCTCGCTTTTACTAATAATCGTTGGCACGACGTGTATACAAATGGAAAAACATTTTTAATTAAAAAATACTTTCTAACAGATGATGAAGATTTACCCGAAGAAAATGAGCCTGAAGTAGAAGAGCCAGAAGTACCTGCACCTGAAGAACAAGAGCCAGAAGTACCTGCAGCTGAAGAGGAAGACTCAGAAGAACCTGCCTCTGAAGAACAGGAACCAGAAGTACCTGCACCTGAAGAACAAGAACCAGAAGTACCTGCACCTGAAGATCAAGAGCCAGAAGTACCTGCACCTGAAGAGGAACACCCAGAAGAACCTGCCTCTGAAGAACAGGAACCAGAAGTACCTGCACCTGAAGAACAAGAGCCAGAAGTACCTGCACCTGAAGAACAAGAGCCAGAAGTACCTGCACCTGAAGAGGAAGACCCAGAAGAACCTGCTCTCTGAAGAACAGGAACCAGAAGTACCTGCACCTGAAGAACAAGAACCAGAAGTACCTGCACCTGAAGAAGAACCTGCCTCTGAAGAACAGGAACCAGAAGTACCTGCACCTGAAGAACAAGAGCCAGAAGTACCTGCACCTGAAGAACAAGAGCCAAAAGTACCTGCACCTGAAGAGGAAGACCCAGAAGAACCTGCCTCTGAAGAACAGGAACCAGAAGTACCTGCACCTGAAGAACAAGAGCCAGAAGTACCTGCACCTGAAGAGGAAGACCCAGAAGAACCTGCCTCTGAAGAACAGGAACCAGAAGTACCTGCACCTGAAGAACAAGAACCAGAAGTACCTGCACCTGAAGAAGAAGAACCAGAAGTACCTGCACCTGAAAAACAAGAACCAGAAGTACCTGAACCTGAAGAAGAAGAGTCAGTTAAACCTGAACCTGAAGGCAAACAAGATCCTTATCAGATATGTAGTGAACGTGGAGACAGGTAAATATGTTTCTTAAATTAAATTTGTTACAGGCAGAAAAATACCTAAATAAATTGTTTAAAATCTTATTTCATATTATAAGGCAAAAACTTAGTTATAGAGAGTCCTACTATCCAATTATTTTTTTGATGTTTTTTTTAAGTTATAAGAATAACGTTTAATTGTTGCTCTCTACCGATTTCTTTTTTTTTATTGAATTTTTTACCTTTAATCAAAAAGACTGTTAGAGTGCTTGTCTAAATTTAAAACAGTCCTCCTTACTTTTGAATTTTTTGGTATTTTTTCATGAAAATTTGTGGACTCTAGTAAGACAACATATGCCAAATTTTAGGCAAAAAATAACAAATATAAATATCAAACTAAGAGTTAAGCGCCTGTCATTTCTTGTGTATTTATGTTGTCTTACTAAAGGTCTTAAATTTTTATGAGAAAATACCAAAAAATTTAAAAGTGATTGGGGGAATCCCAAATTCAGAGAAGAACTGTATATATTTCTACTTACTACTTACAACTTATTCACTTGACGTTTGTACTTTATTAATTTTTAAACCGTGTTTAATACATACCTATAAATTTTTGGGAAAATTCCAAATACTAAATCAATAAAGACAAAAAGATAAAAATGAGATGGATTAGTATCTTATCTCCAAAATCATTCATGTCATGTCAAATAAAAATTTAAGAACGATACTAATCATCGTAGTAGGTAATCCGTTAATTCGGGAACATATTGTTGTCCTCACGTGAGGTCACATGGTAGCACATGACCGCACGTGAAGCTGAAAACAGGTAGTTCAGAATTATCAAAGATATACCGTTGTCATATTACCATGGAGTCGGAACGTTAATAATGATTTTACTCGCGGTCTCGAGGGGTTGGAATAAGAAATTGTTTTTTATTCTAAAAACGTTTAATACAGGGTGTTTTGAAAAAAAAGCAAAAAATTTTAGGAGGTGATTTTTCCCCAAAAAATAAGAAAAAAACTTTATATGAACATATGTCCTAAACGTCTTAGTTTTTGAACTACGGGGTTTTAAAAATTCTTTAAAAATATTGTTGTATTATAATAACTCTTATACCCATTTAGATATTTTTTAAAAATTTGGGGAGGCATCCTTTGCACCAGATGACATTTTTTGCATACAAAAAAAGATAATTTTTACCAGTGTCGGTCAGGAGGGGTTTAAGGTAAATATTTTTTAAGAAAAAAATGGTACGCTACTGCATTTTTCTAAAATAAAAATCTTTTTTTAAATCCCCATTTAGTTAAGAACAAATTTGATCTCTTGACTTTTTTTGTTTGATGTACGGTTTTCGCGCAAAAAATAGAAACTATTTCTCGGCATGGTCAAATTCCTATCTAATTAAAGATAACGATGGTTAATTTTCTAATGTAAAATTTCATATTAGAAATACAAACTGACCATGCTAAAAAATGGTTTTTATTAATTTACGCGAAAACCGTACATCAAAGACGAAAAAGTCATTAGATCAAATTTGTTCTAAACTAAATTGGGATTAAAAAAATATTTTTATTTTAAAAAATGCAATGGCGTACAATTTTTAAAAAATATTTTTCCTAAATCTTTCATGGTCGACACTGAAACAAATTATTTTTTTGTTGTATGCCAAAAAATGTCTTCGGGTGCAAAGGGTGCGTCACCCAAATTTTTAAAAATATATAATAGTACAAAAGTTATTATAAAAAACAATATTTAAAAAAAAAATTAACACCCCGTAGTTCAAAAACTAACACGTTTAGGACATATGTTCATATAAAGTTTTTTTCTTATTTTTTGGTGAAAAATCACCTTTTAAAATTTTTGCATTTGTTTAGAAACACCCTGTATAACGCCAGAAAAAAAACTGTCGGGTGGCCCACCATATTCGACACGGTCTGCATCTGATTAATCAAAAGGTTTTTAAAAAAAGTGAATAGGGGAACATATAGAGGTCGGATAAGGCCACAGTATTAAATTATTTTAGTCTATAGAGGGTGTCTCAAAAAAATGTGATGTATTAAAGTTTATATATTAAATAAAACACCATATATGTTATGACGGTTTTAGATTCTACATAAAAATAACTTAAGTTTGTTAATAGTACCAAGTGTCTAATTTTAATAATTTTTGTGACATTTGAATTTGTTTTAAAATAGAGGTACAATTAAATTATTTTTATTTTAATACTTTATACTGCTTAAACTTAAATATTTGTTACAAGATTATGAAAAGTGTTCTTAATAATACGTAGGTCATATAAAGATCATATGATGTACAGGGTGATCATAAATAAACATTTGGACTAAAAATATGTTTAAACGCAATTTACTAAAAAAGTATAAAAGATAGGTATAGGCAATCTATCCGCCATTTAAAAAGATATTTTTTTCTCATCATTTGGTGTAAAAAATACAGGGTATTTCATTTAAAATACAAGAAATATTACTTTTTGATTTACTGAAAAATTAAAATTATTTTTTGATCACCCTGTTCAAATGTGATCTCGATATGAACCATGTATAAGGTAGACTTTTTTAAATTTTGTAACAAATATTTAAGTTTAAAGAGTTTATAGTGTTAAAATAAAATTAATTTAATTACACCCCTGTATTTTGGAAAAAAAATCAAATATCACAAAAATTAATAAAATTAGACACATGATACCATTAACAAACTTGAGTTCTTTTTATGTAAAATATAAAACCTTTATAAAATATAGGATGTTCCATTTAAAAAAATATAACTTTAATACGTCACATTTTTTTAAGACACCCTGTATAGACTAAAACAATTTTATACTGTGGCCTTATCCGACCTCTATATGCTTTTCTATTCACTTTTTTAAAAATCCTATGGTTATCCATATTACGTACCTTTGTCCAAATTAACCGACTTTGTATTTCTAATGATTTTCGAAATTTCTACCCCTTTTTTGAGACAGATAAATAATACTAAAACATACATTTTTGGAATGGACATCCTTACACAAATTAACCTTATTTTTGATGCTTAATAGGATAAGATAAAAAAGATAGGGGTTTCCATTAAAAAAAAAAGGATTACTTTTTGTCGTAATAATTTTTAACGATTATTTTTAACCACTTTGTATTTATTAATTGTGACAATATTAGTACAGTCTGATAAAGTGGTTTTTCCCTATGAAACTTATATTAAAGGCTTTTGTTTAAAAGAAATTTTTGGTTATGTAATGGCTTGCAAACGTCATTTTTGACATAAAATTTAAAATAAGTCAAAAACGGTTGTACTTGGGTATAGAACATTATATATAAATTATGTTTACAATTTCACGCAGAATCTAAAAAATAAATGATATATATAGGGTGTTCTATTTAAAATAAGAAAGTTGACATTAGCTGCCGGTAAACCCGTAAGTGGTAGAGCTGTCAAAATATTTTAGTTGTATGTCCCCCACTGACTTTATAATGTTACCAAATTTTTAAAATTTTTCGAAGTGTACTTTTCGAGAAATCAATCGTGGCAGTTCCCGGCGGGACACCCTGTATTAATTAATATTAAAATTCAGTGTTGAAAAATAAAACTATTGGTACATTTATTTTTGTACAAAATATGGTATAGATGGATATTGCAACTCTTTGGAACTATGCTCCTCATATAAAAAGTAAAACTGTAAAAGTATTTTTTTCCAAATGTTTGTGTCTCCACAAGGGGTGGAAAAGATTTCTGAAGCTAAAATTGACGATTTAACCTAATTTACCTTACTAATACAAAATCAACATTTTCTCTTCATGAATCCCATTTTTTACAAGCAAAATTTTTTATAAAGAATTACTTTATTTCAAAAAATTAAATTTTTGGTCCATTTGTCCTCTTGTTAACCCCATTCGTGGACAGGCTGTAGAAAAAGGGAATTTTTAATTAAAATTTACGTACAGAGTGGCTCAAAAAAGTTATTTGGTTTTTAATTTGTGCAAAGTACCACAGGTGGAGAGCCCTGGAGTTTATATTAAAATTGATAGCAGAATACTTTCCAAGTCAAATATTGTAACAACACATCTATTATTAACAAAATTAATTATAAAAAAACTAAATACAGAATACATTTTTGATTCCCCGTATTACCGAAATAATCCACTTTTGAACTATAGTAAGTTGTGTTAAATCGCATTTTCTGCGTACCTTTTAGAGACAGTGTATACCGGGTGTCAACGAATTTATTAGTCAAGCCATAACTCCTAGACTAAAAGACATGAAGACGAAGATTTTCGCATACTTTTCCCTTTCAAATTACTTCCGTTTTACCGGAACGGGCTTTATTTTTGAATTTTTTAAATGAAATTCCCTGTATATTTCATCATTTTCTCATCATTTGAAAATGAATTCCTGAGATAATTCTAAAAGCTAAAATGATGCAATATTTTATTTGAAAATTAAATTAGGAAAAAACTCCTTACTGCATGCAATTTCCTTGCAATGCAAAGTACCATCTCTCGGAACACTGTCCAGCTTGGAGATGGAGATTTTTACACTAGCCGAAGATATTTCTTTCAAAGCCAAGTGAGATCACCTACCGCAGACCGCTCTCGAATTATTTTTGTTTAATGGGTACGGTTTAGACGATAAAAAGCGAAGATATTGCAGAAACGTAGTAGTTTATTGTCCATTACGCCATCTATCGGTATGTTAAAAAACTATTAAATATATATAATATTTTTATTAACACGTCTTTAAAACTTTTAATAAAGTTTTAGACAAAATGTTTACAGCTCCTAACAGTCTACTTGAATATCTTGCCTTCTCGACCAGCCATCACCAATTAATCACACAACACACACTTATTAGGTAATGAATACATTTAATTATGTCTATTAAAAAACTCTTTTCTTTAAAAGAGAAACCAAAAAGCTAGATAACCACGTAGAAAACTAATGCACAAAGCGGTTACCTTCGGTCGAAATTAACGTAGCTAATTTTACCATCATTTTATTTTTATTCGCTCCAAAATACATAATAAACATTTTGTTTGACCTAATATTTATTTGCATGATTTTTAACAATAAAATGTTATGAAAAGGCCATTTCCTTTAAATTATGTAAAAAAACATAAAATAATGTTGTTTAGCTGCCATTATAAATAAAACAGATCAAAAAAATTGCTTTAATGTTAGTTAAATACCAATGTTAATAATATGGTTTAAAAAGTATGAATATGCGTTGAAGGTTTGCCTTCAAAAATCCAATATTTATTTGTCTGCAACAAAAACGCGTGCTTTATTTAATCAGGATTGGTATGCCGCCATTTTTGTATGCTTGCCGGCAATTCGCCTGCATGTAAAATTTATTGGCAATGAAGTGTTTATTTAGAGTTGATTTTTTAATGCGTATAAGATGTTGGCATAATATTGCCACCAATTGCCAATGCTTTACGATCAATGCCAACATGAAAAATGTACATTGCCGGCAAATAGTGTTTGCTGGGACATTTCCGTGTCTAACTATTATTTTTTTAATGGCAACTCTTTTTAGACAAGCACTTTTTGGAAAAAGGTTTTTTTGAAAAATCTAAGGAACCAATTTATTTTTGATCAGATTAAAAATAAGGACATAAATAAAGGATCATGGTCCCTAGATGCAATATTACAAGTGGCTTTAAAAAATCAAGTAGGAGTAAAATATTTTCAAAATGTCAAATGAATTGTCTTAGGAGTCTTACAATGTTTAAATATACAGGGTCTTTCATTTAATATGTCCAATAGTCTAGAAGTTATGTCTTATCTAATAGACTCGTTGACACCCCAGTATTGCTCATTTTAAATAAATATTCCATTTTTTAATGAGGATTATTTTATTTCTTTTTTAGCTTTTCCTAGCCCCTCACCCAGTTAGTTGTTCCAGCTTTATAATATGTACCTTCGGAGAGGGTTCTGTCGGTAATTGTATAGATGGCCAATTTTTCAATCCAAACATTACCGCTTGTTCTACAAATAACAGTCACTGTTGAAATGTTTAAATTTAAATATTGTCTTTAATTTATTGCAACTTGTTAACTATAGGTATTTAAATAGATAATATAAGATAAAATGTATATATTACAAATGTTTGAAATTAGTTTTTTTGCCTCATTACCCCAAGGCCCAAAAGTTTCAACTGCGAAAGGAACAAAGACAAAACGGTCCATTAGCTCTTCATAATTTTTGTTTTTCTGATTTTCAGCTAAACGTGCAGCAAAACCAATTTCTTCTCTTGATTCGTTAATATATGAATCACCAAGAGTATGCCTCCACGTAGCATCCCACAATAATGCCTTTCCACTCTTCCAGGGAACTAAAGTCATCCCGTCAACGCGTTTACCGTCATTTCGACAAATGCCGGGTGGCTCTAAAACTGCTGGGAAATTTGCTGTGATTAAAGCACGCTTAATAATATCATTAATCATCCTGTGCCTCGACATCCTACCTGCACTTTTGTTGCAGCTGAGCCCGTGAAGGCCATATATGTCAACTATTTTGCCGCAAATGCAGGTATGCTGCTCACACACAGGCTGACCAATTCTCAGTGAAACGGAAACACGAAACGTGGAATCATCCAAAAGATTCCCTAGTTGAGAAGATGGCAAAGCATTAAGCCATGCATTGCTTTCATAATTTTGAAGAGCTAAAAGACGAGCCTTGTCTAAATTACTCACACATAAAGAATTAAGATCACTGAGAAAAACTTGGCACATTTTAAAATCTACACTGGTTTGATTTTTTCTCATCTCATTAGGAATACATTCCAATTTACATAGAGAAAGCCACGAACTTAAGGAAAAATTAAAATCAAAATCTATTGAATTATATACAGCTTGTGGAATAATAGATTTAACAAGATCAAAAGTATCGTAATTTGATCCTAAAAAAGCTGAAAAGCATAAGGTTGACAAATCTCTAATACCAAGCCCTCCAAGTTTTATTGGCAAAGATATTTGTATCCATGATTTATCGTCTATATTACAATTAATTATATTTTTTAAAGTATGTTTTAAAACAGAATCAAATTTTGAAAGAAAAAAGGAATTCGTCCAACAAGGTGCACAGCGTAATAGATATATTAGACGTGGAATACCGAAAGAATGTCTTAAAAGGTAAAAAGATATATGACGGTTTAAAAACACATATTTTCGTGTATTCTATTGAGAGTTAAAAATTTTTTCTCCAAGGTTTTGCCAATCGAATTAGGAGAATAGGGACATCCTAATAAGTTCAAGCAATCCAATGGAGCTTTCTTTATATTTGGAGCTAAAAGTTTGAATTTTAAGAACACGGAATTTTCTAAATTATTATTTAAAATACTAGTGATTTCACATTTTTCAGAATTAATTTCTAGACCAATTGATGCACTTTTTACAAAAAACTGTTATATAAATAATATTTATTAAATGTATATATTGTTTTACTCTCATTTATTAGCTCCAATAAATAAGACTTAAAATTAAAATATAAAAAGTTTTTTATTTTTTATTTTTCGTAAACGTTTCAATATACAAGGTGTTTTCTTATTCCGGTAAAAAAGTAAGGTCGTATGTAAAGCCAATAGTGTGAAAAAAGTTTAAAATGTATTGTAAACACCCAGTATAAAAGACCATACATTTAATTAAGTCACTTAACATGAAGAAAAAATGTAAACCAATCTTTTTACGAAAATATCACAAAAATGTATGTTTAGCTTTCGATCTATAAAAAGAAAGTTCTACTTTTTAAATGTACCATAACTTTTAATTCTTAAGAAGTTTTCCAAATAATATTTTTCTCTTAGTTTAAAAATCAAGGTAGTTTTCTCTTATGTCATATTTGTTAATTTGCACCTACCTCACATACGCTTCCGACCTCATTAAATCATTTTGTCCAATAGGGGAACAATACATTGTTATAAATAGCGCCAAATCAGGTATTAGGGAGGTTAAGCATGGGGTGCCCCCAGGGCTCTGTGCTGGACCGGTACTATTCATTATTTACATGAACGATCTTCCTGACTATCTGGAGAGAAAAGCAGTGATGCTTACCTCTATGCAGATGATACCACTCTTCTGTGTAGGGGGCAATCCGATCGCTGAGTGGGTTGTCGGGGGACGCATTGGCGGAGGCAGGAATGGTTTAGTGCTAGCTTATGCCTGAATCAAAATAAGACACACAAAATGGCCTGGACAGGTAAAAGGGTGAGACTTCGATAGATGATAAAAGCATCAAATTGCTTGGGTTTAGCCTGGATCCTCAGTTAAACTGGAGGGATCATGTTTCTTTATTATTATCTAAATTGTCTAGAGCTCGGTTTGTGATCGGAAGATTGAAAAGTGGTATGTAGGGTCTTGAAAAAGCACTTCGGACTGCGCGCACTGTTATCCCAACCTACGGGGTTCTGGTGTGGGTGCGAGCACACAAATGCTCCCGAGCAATGTGTGGTGTGCATACCATAACGAACATGTAAACCACTGTTTATAGCCCTTAAAATAATGACTGTTTTAGGGTGCATATATATTTAGAGGCAATTTTATGGGTACATAAAAGTAAAAGCAATTTTTAAAAGCGGAGCAGAGATATATGAGGAATATCATACTAGGGCTAAAAATCTGTTAAGACTACCCGGTAAAATCTGTGCAGAACAGTTTACCGGAGGGAATCACTACTTGGTAAAGATATATAATAAATACCCACTGACTGGAAAACATTTAATATGAAAATATTAAAGGAAGTCGAGGGCTTTCTCATCTCAAGAGTTTTTATAAAATTGACAGTTTATGAGTTGGACGGGCGATGAGTGACGATTTATTTCTGTGTTCTGTTTGTTCTTCTTTAAGTTAAGTAACACATTGTTTTTAGAAGAAACTGTGCAGTGCTTTTTTAATTTTAATATTGTGTTGACGTTAAGGATTAAATTATATTTTGTTTTTAAATTTGTCTTTTGCTTTTTTTACATTTTACTATTGTGTTGACGTACCAAAACAAATGTATTTTATGTATTTTTGTATGATTTATGAGTGAATAGAATATGAATATAATTTATTTTAAATTTTAAACAGTTTTTGTAGGACCAAAATTGTTTTGAAAATCAAAAATAAAAAACTTTCCCATGTGGTTCAAAATTTATGGCGGTTACTGTATAATAATAAGTCTTGACGTGCATTGTTTTTAAGATACAGGGTGTTAAAGTGTTTTCAAAACATCCCTAATTAATATTGGCACCTTAAAATTAATTCTGCGTTACACAAGTTACAACTTTAGGCAGAAGAGAATTAATGTATCTACATATAATTGCTATTTGAATTAGCTTGTAAAATATGAATTTCTGAATCTTCCCTTGAGGATATTTATTAAAACTATTAGTAAATCCTAATTTTGAAATAAGTTTGCAGTTTAACATCCTCTATTTTTTAATTCTTAGCTGACAACCACTTAGGTTTCAAAATACATGTTTTTATGCTAATATTCTAGAAACAATAAATTAAAACTATCTTGATAAAAGATTTGCTGGTTTAAAAAATACGATTCGCAAGCAGAAAAATTGTTTTTCCTACGACCACTTGTGAAAATAGCAAATAGCACACTGATTTCATGCATAGAAAATGCGTTATATCACACTAGTGTTGCAAAGTACTTTACAGCACTAGTGTTGCAAAGTACTTTACAACACTGGTGTGATACATATTATGATGTCATTCTAAAAACTGCTATTGGTTTTGCAAGTGACATATTTATTGTAGTGACAGTAAAAAAACTTTTTATTTACCTTAAACGGTAGAACCCAAATTAGCGAAAATCATCTTATTTTATATTTATTAAAATTTACGAAAAAATAAAAACATAAACAAAAATAGACATAACCACAAAAAACAACTTTCACTGACTGGCACAGTGTTGTCAGGTAAGTAGATCAAATTAACAATCTCCCTTCTACCTTTGAGCACGTACTTTATAGAGGCAGCCTTGCCGCTTGACCGTTCGACCTAAAGCGCCAGAGAAAAAAAGCCTATAGATCAAATTCCTTCCTCTCTTTCTTCGTGTACTCAAACAACTAGTTAAATCTTTTTTTTAATCCCTAATTAAACCTAAGGCTAATACACACTTTATGAATCCACTTTCTTTTATCCATTCATAAATAGAATCAGACCCTTCCGACGTTGCCAAATGCTTTCCATATTTTGCATGGTAACTCACGTTTGGTAGTCGTTTTTCCTTACTTTTAGGACTTTAGGTTATGCATTTACAATTTTCATATTTTTTATATTTTTCTTAAAAATATGAGGAAAAACTGTTATTTTTACTTAATTTTATATGTGATGTTCAGTTTCATTAACTAGTTTTACCAATTTTACCCCACCCAGCACCCCTTTTCACTCCCTGGTCCCGTAAGTTTATTTACTGATATTTTTAAAAAACGGAATATTTTGGATATGCACCACTTACGTTTTATTTAGAAGAGTGTCTAAAATATGTAAGAATCGAACTAAACTATTAGCGTTATTACCTAACAAAACCATACAATTTTTATTAAGTGAGGGCCTTTTTATTCCAAAATGATAAAAGTTATATAATGCTTCTAGGTAGGTGATTTTCGATGTAAAAATATTGTCAAAACAGTATAATATAGCAGTGAGGAAAAGTATATATCACACTAGTGTTGCAAAGTAAATATCACCCTAGTGTTGCAAAGTTCTCAATTGTTTTTATTTTTTCTGAACAGACAAACTTTAATTTATTTATTTTTTGGTGAATAATTTGTGGTCGTAGGAAAAATAGTGTACAGTACTCGTGTGAAAATGACTTTCTTACACTCGTGGGTTTGTCGCACTCGGCTAACGCCTCGTGCTACAATATTCCCACTCGTGTGAAATTAGTCATTTTCCATACTTGTAATGTAATATACTATTGTTGTAGAGTGGTCAAAAAACATAAATATGTTATTTTGCTTAGTATAACATATCGTCAAAAATACAAAAGAAAACTCACTTTTACTTTAAAAAATACGGTTTAACTTGTTTTTAACTTTAAAAAAGTCATATTATTTTATACATTGAAAAGGGATCCCATTTGCCCTTACAATACTACATCGAAAATTATTATTTTTTAAAACTACGTTATTTTAATAAATTAACCTAATAATAAATAGAAAATAATATCTTTCCACGACCGTTAAAAAAATGCTGTTTCTTTAATCGTTAACATGAAGTTAAAGTACTCCATTCTAGTACACTACATAAAGTGTTAAAAAAAAGTAACATTTTTAAAACTTTAAAGCTTTTTTCACACTTTAAATAAGTGTTTTGTTTCAGTGCCTGATACAATAAACTTAAATATCAATTTATGCAATGTATCTAACAGTAAATGCGACATCAACTGAACAAAAAGGTCAAGTTACCTTTGATTTCTTCATTATTTCTTTTAGTTCATGTGTCACTAGTTTTAAAATTTGACAGTTTGCAAATAAATTTATTAGAAATTATTGATAATTAATAGTCACCTTATAAAGAATTTAGATAACCAAGAAATTAACATGAAATTTATATATTTTTAGTAATATTTCTACAAAAGTAAGTACTCTTACAATTTTTTAAAATTAAATTCTAAATGAATAGTTATAAAGAGGATAATTGTCTCTTGAAAAATATGGAGGCTAGAGTTTTTGTTACAATTAATATAATGGCCATGCTGCAAAATTAAAATTAATAAGTTTAGATAAATAAAACATGTATAAAATGGTATTTTCGGGTCATGGAAACATAAAGTATGTAACACATGCAAAAAGTGCCTCTTTTACTCATTACGCATTTCCGCACACGCCTAACAGCTCATGCTGGGCTCAAACCTCCCATCTGTAAAAAAGTATCGCTCTTACGCAACTTGTTACATAAATTACTCAAGTATAATGGCTGTGCAGCAAAAATTAAAATTAATCGGGTTTAAATAAATAAAACATGTATAAAATGGTATTTTAGGAAATTTTTATACGGTCGTGGAAAAATATAGTATAATGCATGCATAAAGTGCTCTTTTTTACTCATGGGATTGCCGCACTCGCCTAAAACGGCTCGTGCTGTCAAACTTCCCATTCGTAAAAAAATTATCACTTTATGCACTTGTTAACATAAATTACCATTTTTAGGTTATTATTATGTAGATTACTCTTAGGTATAAGTTTTGTTCAGAGGGCGTCGAACTCATAAAATGGTATTTTATTTAAATTCCTACACAAAACAACTTTTTAGCTAGACACGAATATCATCAAAGCGTTTTCGCCAAATTATGGGGTTTATTTTTTTTTTTAATATACGTAAATGGATTTTTGCCTAAAAACTAAACATGTTTAACCAAATCAATTAAGATAAACTAAACTCTTACTCTTTTTATAAATGACAAACAGATGTACAGGATTTTCATCTATTTTTAA